>OY856187.1:109802200-109852200 GCA_963693315.1 Diogma glabrata
AAAATTAAAAATAAAGTGGTGACAAAACTAAACCTTGTGGTACATCAGCGTTAGTTAATTTAGACGCAGAAGAAAAGCCATCAATGGATACCGAAATGTATTGGTCGGTGAGAAAGTTTTGAATAAACTACGCAACTGCGGGGTTAAATCCGTACGCTACGCGCTTGCTGATCAGGTTTGCAGCCCGGATTTAATCAAATGCAAATTGACGACCAAATTGTAATTAAAGTGGAAAATATTATTCAACTTTGCCTTAAACAACAGAAAATTACTGATTATGTACATTAAATGAAGCTTATGTGGAGTTTAAAAATAAGTTTCCTGATGTGAAAATAGGATTTACTAAATTCACGTCCCTTCGACCACAAGAATGTATAAAATTATCCCAAGGAGTTCATAATGTTTGCGTGTGTACCATACATCAAAATATGAAACTAATGATTCAACACTCTAAGATGTCTTGGATTACTGATGCTGCTTTCCAAAATTATAAAACATTAATTGAATTTGTTTCATGTGGTAAATTAACAGAAGATTGTCATAATTTGAAGTGCAATGAATGTTCAAAAAAACTTCAACAATCGAAAGAAAAATTACTAAATGATTTTGACGTTAAAGGAATCCTTCAAGTCAAATATCAACAATGGAATACCACTGATCGATGCAATTTGGATACTTTAATAGAAACTGTAGAAGAATTTATGAAAAAATTTATTTACCGTTTACAAATTTTGATACCACACAACTTTATAGCAAAACAACAATCTACATTCATTGAGGAAAAAAAAAAAATTTAGAAGCAGGAGAGTGCTTCGTTGAAGGGGATTTTTCTGAAAACTACGGCTTCATAATTCAGAATGCGGTTCAAGGCTATTATTATAATAATTCACAAGCTACATTTATTTTAAAAGTACCACAAGTGAATATATACAGCACCGAAGTTTTATACTCATTTCGGATATAAACGATCACAACAGTACTACAGTCCATCTTTTCATTACAAAACTTATTGAATTCATCAAAACGCATATAAATTCTAATATTACAAAAATAATTTATAACACTGACGGTGCACCTTCTCAATACAAAAATAAACATAACCTAATTAACTTATGCCACCATAAAGAAGACTTTAAGGTTGACGCTGAATGGCATTTTCATGCTACCAGCCATGGAAAGGGACCTTGTGATGGAATTGGTGGTACACTGAAGCGTGCTGCACACCGTTATAGTATGGCGAGCGAAGATAATATTATTGATACACCAAAAAAACTTTTCGAATGGGCTTTAAAATGGGAATCTACCATGAACTTTGGATACGCCGATAAAAATGAATATCAATTAACAAAAGAAAAATTATAAAATCGATATAAAAATGCGATTACTATAAGTGGAACTCAAAAATTTCATTCTTTTGTACCAGTAGATACTAAGACAATAAATGCAAAAATGTTTTCCAACTCAAAAGAAACTTTTGAATGTAAAATAAGTAAATAATTTTTAATAACTATATTTATTTTCACATATATAATTTGTATGATATTTTAAAAAGTTTATTCAATAATAAAATATTTGTAATTTAATGTTGAAAAACAATCCTTTACTTTATGATTCCATAATAACATTATACGAACATAATACTTCTCCAGTCAAAAGTTCCTAAATAGATTTAGTTGTTTATACGGCTTTTTTGTTTGCAGTCAAGACTGTCAAATTATTTTTTATAAGAGTGACAAGTGATTACTAAAAGTGACAAATAAACATTTCATTTTTTATGCCATCTAATACAAAGAAAATAATTGCAGAAGTGCTTTCCTATTCAAAAGAAACTTCTGTTTGTAAAATAAGTAAATCATTTTTAACAATTGTATTTATTTTATTTATTGTACTACATATATAATTTTTATAATATTTTAAAAAGTTCATCTAATAATAAAATATTTGATATTTAACATAAAAAAAAAATCTCTTAGTTTATAACGCCATTTTTATAATTTTCCTTCAGAACAAAAAAAACTGATTCCCGACAGTCATATGCACAACGAATTTTATCTTTAAAACAAAAAATGATGCTAGTCCTAAACTTTCACAAGTTGTTAGATATAAAATAAGCTTCAATTTTGTTTAAAAAAAATAAAAAAAAAAAGAGGCTATGCCATCTTTTTTTCAATTACACCGTTTTTTTCTTATGTTACACCGTTAAAAATTATTTAAAAAATTAACAGTGTACATTTTTAAAAACTTTGTTTTAATACCTATTCAACGACATATCATTTATGAAAATCGATTCAGTAGTTTTTCTACAATCGCTCGTCAAAATGCACTCACATCACAAAATAACAAAAAATTGAGGGGTACCCTGTGAAGACCCCTGGTCGAAAAAAAAAATTCTAAGAGAACTCGTATTTTTTATTTATCCAACACTATCCATAAACAAAAAATAATCAAAATTAAAAGGGGTCAAGTCAAAACGATGTTGAATCTTCGTGAAATTGCTCATATATATATATATATATATATATATATATATATATATATATATATATATATATATATATATATATATATATATATATATATATATATATATATATATATATATATATATATATATATATATATATATATATATATATATATATATATATATATATATATATATATATATATATATATATATATATATATATATATATATATATATATATATATATATATATATATATATATATATATATATATATATATATATATATATATATATTAGACTGGTCGTTAAAAACTAAATTTTCCGAGACGCCCCCTAGAAAAATTCTTTGTGGTCAAAAAACCACAACGGCATTATTTTTTTTTTTTTAAATCAAAAGAACACGTGCCGCAAAATCGTTGCAGTTGATTTTTTGAAAAATTCGTAGATTTTTTCAAATATCTCATAAAATATGCAGATGTCAAAAAAAATCACTTCACCATTTTTGTAGGAAATTTAATTTTCTACAAAAAAAGTCCAAGTCATTTTTTCCCGAAAACGTATAGTTCTCATGATATTTTGAAAATGAACTTGTAAGTTTTTGTAATTTTTAAAAAACATAAAAAATAAAGATGACGAAAAACTCCTAATTTTCTTTTTATGCTATAGAATGAAATGTATAAAAAAATATTCGTGACAAAAAAAATCAAAATTAGTACTTTTTCGTCGAAATTTTCATCATTTGGTTTTACGAGTTTCGAAGAATTTCAAGTTTTATTTCAAAATATCATCAGAAATATAGGTTTTAGGAAAAAAATGACTTGGACCTTTTTTGTAGAGAATTAAATTTCCTGCAAAAACGATTATGCGACTTTTTTTGACATCTGCATATTTTATGAGATATTAACGATTTTATCAAAAAATAAACTTCGATGATTTTGCGGCACGTGTTCTTTTCACTTAAAAAAAAAAAATAAAGCCGTTATGGTTTTTTAACCACAAAGAATTTTTCTGGGGGGCGTCTCGGAAAATTTAGTTTTTAACGACCAGTCTAATATATATATATATATATATATATATATATATATATATATATATATATATATATATATATATATATATATATATATATATATATATATATATATATATATATATATATATATATATATATATATATATATATATATATATATTCTTATTATTATTATTACATAATAATAAAACAAAGTGTTTATATGTCTGTTATTTACAACAAACATATTCTTGGTTTGGTGTATACATACATATATGTAATACATATTTCATTTGGTTTATATATATATGTAATATTTGTTCACAACATAGAAAATGGACGTTTCTTTTCCTCTTTTTAGAAACATTGTTGCAGCAAGTTTTTGCAAAGGAACCTTTGTATTTAAGAAAAGGATTATGATTGACAATAATATCAAATTAAAAGTGTTTTACTTATTAAGGAAAATATGCGTCCCCATGCAAATATGTCAATAAATGAAGTGATTTGACTGGTTTTAGATAAGTCTGGATTTAATAATGATTTTATTCTTATTATTATTTTTATATTATACTATAAATTAGTTTTATTATTATGTTTGTCCAAATTTTTTTTTAAACTCTGGCAGAAATGTCGAAATAAGTCCATGGCCATAAATAATGACGAGAAAAGTCATAAAACGAAAACATTCACTAACAATGCTGTTATTTTTAGACCGGCTTTCAATTAGTATCTAACATTAGCGCTATGCATATTTTGGTTTGCTCTTCCAAGTTTTCATTCAGTGACATGCGCCAATACTACTAAAATCACACAGAGCGCATCTAGAGCATTGCAAATAATTGGTAAAATATATTTGAAAATTTAAATTGACTTTATTTGAGAACAGCACATAATCTGGATGGATTGATAAATGTCATTAGTCAACATGAAATAGTACGCTAAACCAGTTGTACCAGTGTGCGGTGTGCCTATTTTTGTATGGCAAGTATGATGGTTCCAGAGTAAGTCATTGACAATTTTAACACCCAATAAACGAATGTTTTGACGTTCACCTAATTTTTCGCGGCACATATATTAAGCGGATTATCACAAAACATTAAATTATTTGTATTAAATCTTTGAAATAAAATTTTATCCTTTTTCTAATCTCTATCTTTTGCCATCTATTTATAAAAGTTGTTGTGTAAACCATTTGTGTGTACTAATGTATTTTAATTTCATATCTAAATTTATTAAGCTTAGAGATCTTTACCTTATGGCTCTTGCTGACTGCCAAATGATACCAATATCTAATATCAAACAAATCTACCAATATCCAATTAATAAAACAAATTAAATTAAATGAATAAAAAAGTTATAAAAGTATTTACTCCAACAAAAACCAATTTCTAGCCACTTATTTGAAAAGCAGGGGCATTGCCGTGCGGGCACCTTGTATTTTAATGTATTTGATTTTGATTTAATGTATTTTAATTTCATATCTAAATTTATTAAGCTTAGAGATCTTTACCTTATGGCTCTTGCTGACTGCCAAATGATACCAATATCTAATATCAAACAAATCTACCAATATCCAATTAATAAAACAAATTAAATTAAATGAATAAAAAAGTTATAAAAGTATTTACTCCAACAAAAACCAATTTCTAACCACTTATTTGAAAAGCAGGGGCATTGCCGTGCGGGCACCTTCTAATTTATAATAAATAAGTTGCCCAACTGACGCTAGTGCTTCTCATAAACAAATGTTCGCTCACTAAAAACAGCAGTTTCATCTCTTGTAGCCAAATATACTATTTATTTTATCATATGTTATTTTTGTACATGTCAACCTTTTTAAAATAATGACCATGATTCATGTATAGAATTGTTTTTCTGACATAAAAATATTCGCTTTGATTAGTTGAGGAACGGTAACAATTTTTTATCTTACGACAATATTTTTCATCGTACGACAAAATTAATATTTTAAACATTGTTCTATTTTTTGATTAAGATATAAAACATAACCAAGAAAATTTTGATTGTCAATTACAAACAATGTATTAGAAAATGAATTTTAAAAGGTTTTATCGATAGTTAATTTATTCCTGATTATTTAATTACAATTTTATTGTTTAAACAAATATCTCACAAAAATAGAACAATATTCAAAATATTTTTTATATCGTACGATAAAAAATAAAATATTATCATACGATAAAAATTTGTTAACTGTTTTGTCTGATCGATTTTTCTTTTATATGAATCATGGCCCATAGGGTTTCATTTTTAAAACAGAAATTCAGAAATCCATGATTTTTGATTCGGTTTGAATTCTGAAAAGACATGCCAACAATTGACAAAGCCTAATCTTACCTATTTAGACTATTTAGAATATATAAGCTAACAACTTTATGACAAGTTTATAATTTTTTTTTTCGCTAAAATGTTATTAAATTTGCTGGAAATTGAGTCATATCCCGCTGCTGACAGATCTATTGTTGAGGTTATCAATTTTGTTTACATCTGAATGGGTGACATCTCACTGCTTTTGCTAATGGTATATAATACCTCATGTTAACTCACATGTCAATAGCAGGTACTGAAGTACGTATAGATGCCACACCCGCTGATAAAATATTAAAACAAGCAAAGTAACAAAAATTAATCGCGCTATGCGTCCATACTATAAAAAAAAATAACAGCGGTAGGTTTGTTATTTTTCTACTCATATTTTACAACATTAAAATCCATTCTGAGGTTACCTCCTTCTACTTTGAATATACCCCATTTTTTCTCTAGAGATAAAAATATCTTAATTATTAATAAATTGTTGTTGTTATGGTATTTTTTACCTTAAAGTAACCATGATTCATCATGGATGTTGAATGTTATAAATATTATAAATTTCAAATTTGTTAATTTTCAATTACCATCGTCCATAACTACTCGTTAAAAAATGAAAATACCTGACTTTGAAACTAATTAGCAACAAAAATTTAAACTATGTTAGTAAAAATGAACTAGAATGACTATCAGCACTGAAATTCTAAAAAGTACAAACTCCTAAAAAGATAACATGAAATTGATAAGATCATTCTGTAAGAAGCTACGCAACATTTTGTTGAAAATCGACAATTAGTGTGGTGGGTTAATAACATCAGCTAACAGATAATATAATAATCTATAGGCCAACAAATTAATTATACGCAAATAATAAAAAAGAAATAAAATTGAATATCTTAGTTGTATACAGAAACACAATACGATGCGTTAATTTAAAAAGGTCGATGGTCGTTATATGGCTTCTAATTATTTACAACACGGTACCAAATGCTGTGTACAAAGAAATCTCCTACGCTTAATAGTTCCAAACAAGTGTTTAAAAGGTCTTAATATTAATATCAATTGCGAATTAATTAACAATCGGTATTTTCAAAAAGCTCACTCGAATTTATTTAGTGTTTATTTATCAAAAGCACACCATAAAAATAACAACATAAAGTTAAACATATTAACTTTCATTATTATTTTCTTACATTAAAAATAAAATCTGTTGAACGTGTAAAACAAAACCCAAACAGTAATCACCTTCGGATAATTTAATCATAATCTTTGATCGACCTTCACAATCAAATAATTGATATAATTTTAAGTAACGTGACTATGTAATTTCCTTATTCATCAATCATATTATATTTTTCTTATTATTGTTGTTTATCTGTTTTAATGTATTTGAATAAATTAGATAAATTAGACAATTTGTTATTTTATCTTCATGTTATGTTGAATGTATCTGAAATAGGTTTCACTTTCTTCTAATTTTGTGATTATGATTTACAAACAGCTCAATTCGTAAATTTCTAGGAATATATTGCTTATTATTTTATTAATTAGTAAATATACATACATTAATTACATTTTAAGGAATTATCAATCAAATTCAAATTACTTCAAGGTGATTTATGCCATTCTTATAATTGTTATGAAATATTGCAGCCAAATTTACTTTTTGGAAAGTTATATTAATCATTTACATTATATTATAATCAACGTATGTACTATTCTTATAAAAATAGTTTACATCGAGTACATACCAGTACATACATGCCATACATGCCTATTGCCTATGTATATATTTCTTTTTTTTAAAATTAAATCTGACATTTTATTAATTACCAAATTTTCAATCTAATAATATAATTATGTCTTGATTGCATAAGAATTATAATATCTTTAAATATGTAAAACTTTTCGAATTTTAATATTAACTTATGTTGTTTCCACAATTAAGAAAAAAATAAACCATAAAATATTTGAATAAACACGTTTTTGTTTAGTTATCGCCTATAGTTAGTAATATCCAATTATAGCATATTATGTTCCGCTTGTACTGTTTCAAACTACAATAAGCTATTTAGATTTTGTTTAACATTTATTTTTGAATTACATTTATTTTTATTCAATTTTCATCGAATTCTTTACAGAATTTTATTTTGATTACTTAGAATAAATAAAAAAAAAAAAGTCAGCCAAGTGTGAATATAATTCGCTCGCTGAGGGTTCCGTGTATAAATATTTGAAAAAAAAACAACAAGTTTTGTTACGTTGGGTTGCATCTTACGCAAAGCTTTATGGTGGCTAAAGAAAGCTTCAATAACGCCAGCTTATAAATTATTTATACTGGAAAATGTATTATCAAATGTTGTAGCTTCAACTGTTGTTGGCTCATGAAATTTTCTTTGTAAATTTTTTTGTAGAAAATAATTTGAGAGCCAGTTTTGAGGATTTTTATTGAAACCAACATTAAAGTTGGAGGAAAAAGTATCGTCAAATGATTGCCAACGAGTGGATTGTTAACACAGTTGAGTGATTTGTCTACTGAACATAGGGAGATCGGAATACCAACAGGATTTGAACTTAGTTGAACATTCACAATGACCAGCAGAGCTAAAATCGAAGTGATGGTGCTGCTATTTTTCTGCACTAGTGGTACTGTATCAGACCCAATGAAAAGAACAGATCCCCAACCTCGATTTACTTGACTGTAACAATTTTATACTTTCAACCAATTTTCTGACCGAGTTCAACAATTTCAAAAATCTTTGTAATTAGTGATCAACAAAGAATATTTGCAACGCAACCATATTAAATGATAATCTATCAAATAGCAAACAGGTATGTTATCGCATAATTTTTCAACCCGCCTGAAGTTGAGTTCATCTGACTTGATAAACTTTTTTGATATAATCTGATCTTGTTTGTTCATTTTTATATTACGTTTGACTCAATATTTTACTATAATATACACATTTTCTACAACGTAGCAAAATTTATCCTCTTCTACGACTATTTTTCTTGAATAGCCCTTCACAAAAACACAATTTCAGAATTTTAATCAATTGAATCAAAAACGGTATTTTCGAAACTATAAAAAAATGGTTTTGGACGGACTAGAAAAAAATTCACCTTTCATATGACATCCCACTAGGCAAGCTAAAACATAATTTGTTTTCAAAATTTCCACCCTAAAGCCCCTCAAAATAACATTTGAAATGATGAGCCAACCAAGAGTTTTCATTCAATCTTTACAACATTGCCCTTAACAAGGATTTTTTCCAAATTTTTTCTTTTGTAATGTGCGAAGTTCAGGGGGGGGGGGGGGGGGGCAGGAAATTTGTTTTCACATTTTTTAACATAACTCAAAACCTGCAAAACCTTTTGAAAATTACAAATTTTCTGCGTTGCAGGAAATGTTTTTCACATTTTTGACCATAAGTCAAAAACTGCGCTTTTGAAAATTACAAAAAAAGTTGTTGTGGACTAGAAAAAAAATCACCTCTTATATGACTCGACAAGGTCAAAAATAATTGGTTTTCAAAAGTTCCACCCTCAACCGCCTCAAAATAACTTTTGAAATGATGAGCCGACCGCTATAGTTTTCGTTCAATCCTTACAACATTGCCCATAACCGTGAATTTTTTCAAATTTTTTCTTTTATTATTATTACATGTTCGAAGTTAATGTTTTGTTATGTTTGTAGTGTACAGGAAAACAAACACTCGTTTTTGGCTATATCTAAAAAACTAAGCAGTCGAAAAATCAATAAAATTTTGTTTTGAAATATTTCGATCTTTTTTCGATTTTTTCTAAACCAAACTCGATTCCTTACAAAAACCTTTTGTTTTACTATCTTCTTATCTATGTCCATAAAATATAGATAAAAACAAATATTTGAAATATTTTTGTTATCAGCAGGCGTGGAAAATACATTTAATAACTATAGAAAATTTCAACTTGATAGCACTTATAGTTTGTGAGTAAATCGAATATGTAGAAATTCGGACGGACACCAAAGTCTCACCAATAGGGTACCGTTTTTACTTTTTTAAAGTACGAAGCCCTAATGAATGTATTTTTGATTTTATGTATCGTTGAAATTTAAAAGTTTAGCCATTGAATCTCTTGACTAATGTGTTACCTTGAATCTAACGGTATCGTATTAAATACATTTCATTTAATTTTGCACAAAAACAAACAACATACCCGTAATCATTTATTAACCACAAATAATTTAAATAAATAGTTTTGCTAGTTTTGGCCAAATATAACAATAATTTACTAAATCAGCATAAAGTAAATAAACTTCAAGAAGTTTATTTACAATAAATTTTAAAGGATTAACCATAACATGATTGTTTTGTTATTGTGGTTTTTCATCATTTTATAAACAATTGAAAATTTTCAGTTTCTCCGAAAAACTAATTTATATTCAAATGAAAATTAATTAGAGAAAGAATAAAAAACTTTATTTGTTAATTGTTTGTTGAGGTCAGTTTTGTTTCAATTCTTCAGTTTTGTTTCTGAAAAAGTTTGTTTACATTTTGCATGAAATAGTTGTTAATAGCTTTTTCTGTGCTTATATATAGTTTTATGATGTATAGTTTGTTGTAAAAATTTGTAAATTTGTGTTTTTCATTCGAATTATATCAATGCGTGGTTTGATTTTATTATGCATGCGAGTTTTTATTTTATTTATGTGTTCGTTAAATCTAGTTTTGAAATGTGTTCTTGTTTGGTCTATATAAAATTTAGGTTAATTTGTGTACGGCTGTTTCGTTTGATTATTTGTGTTTTTCCATTTATTGTATTTTATTATATTTATTTTTCGTTTATTTTATTTTTTCAATAAAAAAATTGTTGAGTGATAAGAATTAAAATTTAAAACATATGTCACAACAACAAGTATGTATGTATATACTATATAATTTAAAAGACCTGCCTCCTACCACAACATGTGTTCTGATGTCACTTGCATATCTATCTTACCATGATGATATTGGGAACTTTTGTTTCAGAATTAGTTTGATTTCAGGACTTGGTAGGATGTAGTTAATGAGATGAGAAGCCAATTTATCAAAACAAAATACTAAACTCTGTCTGAAATTAATGAGAATTTGGAACATTTTATTTTTGCGGCACATAACATTTATAAATCCAAGCACTTATCCAAGTTTCGAACAAAAGAAATGTCTGAAATGTAACGATCTAGTATTTCTAGTATCTCTGCTTTTCTCTGCTTACAACTTTTCAAAATCTTGAATTGCCGAAAATCTCTTGACGTTATCCAAAAGAGAATAATATTTGCAATATTCTCAAAGAAGCAAAGGGTCTACAAAGGAGAATTATACACTGAGAAAGCAATCTTTGAAAGTTATGGGAACAAAATCAGGAACAATGGAGAAAGAGAAGATAGAAGAAGATTTAATGGTTCAATAAGAAATATCAATCTCATAATTTCTCCTAACAGACTAAAACACTACTAAACACTACTAACTACAGACCTTAAACCGTACCGACCACTAATTACCCTTTAAATAAATCTTAAAACTATTCAGTCGCCCTATTCCGGTACATCGTGAAATAGGAATTGAGAAAAATATTATAGCAATTTTTTCATAACTAGTATTCCGTGCCGCGGGAAATAACAAATTCGTATTAGAAAATATTTCTTTAATTCATTTTTTACACTTTTTTCTCAATTCCCAATTCCCAGGGAAATGCCGGAATAGACGTACAGATACTTAAATGTAATAAAGCGGGGACCAACAACGATGTATCATTCCGAAAGTACCCTTAAACATTTATGTACATAAAACCTTTTTTATGAATTCAATTAAAAGACTGTCAATTTTATTAAAAATTTGGTAAAATTTTTCATTAATTGGAAAAGATTTTGCTAAGCAACCAGTTGTTTTTTGTATCGGATTTAAAAAATCGTAAATATGAAACTTAAACATCATTTATTTATAACTACAACATTATAGGTTACTATTAATTTAGAGAAGATTTTTGTGAGTAATTAAAGGTTAAGTAACTGTTGGCATTCACTTTAATTTTGCAATTTGAAATCATTTTTAATTTTCTACTAGAAAAACTCCTTTAAAAATTTTTTTGTATGATTCGTGTCGGGATTGAACTCACGAGTTAAATTTTACAAATTATTTTTGAAAATTTTACAAATTTTTTAAAATTTTTGTTAAATGTTTATGTTTTTTAAATTTTTTCTAAAAATCAATGTTTTTTTAAGAAAGGACGGGTACCATTTTTTATTATTTTATCTATCTTTTTTTATTATCTGTGTATCTATTTGTCACATTACGTAAGTTGATAGCACGAAAACCACTGTGCTGATTTCCAGTCTGATAGGGAGCTACGCAAACTCGTAAGACTGGACAAAGTGCGAGGATGGGGTGTTTTCCAAACAACTGTTTATTTGAAACGCCAATAACTTTTAGTCATGTCATTCTATTTTGATGGGCCCTCGGTACATGATCTTTTAGTCTTTAAATTTCCGGTTTCTTATTTCTGGTAAATTGTTTTTACATATTTTTAAAATTTTTGTTTGCAGTTATCTAGCGATGTTTATGAAGCTTTAGTGATGGATCTAAAATAGAATTATAATTTTTCTAAATAGCTTTTGGGGTGTATTGAAGAAAGAGCCAGCCATCGTAACTGCATCTTTTTCAACTATTTATATCTGTTCGCATACTGCAGCCTTTGTTTATGCGTCAATTTCAATATATTGAAATATTTTGTCAATATTTTCAGCGTTGGAATCCGAATAGCATTTTTTTACCAGAAAAGTAATCCGTTGGAGATCCTGATTATAGAATAGTGTTTGTAGTTTTAATTCTAACTATCTATTTACGTATTTGAGACGATACTCTTATGTCAACAGATCGCCACAAATAAAATAAATATATGCATGTTTTCATTGCTTTCTCCACTCCCTGCCATCGACATATGAGTTAACGTGAAATATCACATACATTGGCATTCATTGGCATATGCCAATACCTCAATTATTGACAACCCCCTTTTAGTTTTGTTCCTGTAACATTTAAAAAAAATAATACTTTGTTTATTTATATTTCCTCCATCCCATTATGAAATATTGGCTTATGTCATATATTATTATGTGATAGAATTTATTGTATTAAAAAAAAAATTATAAAACAAAAAAAGAAATTTGCGCCCATCAACACCTCAGAACGCATGTTTTTGTGGAACTTAGATCTTAACAGGTTCTTATGAGTTAATGTCAGATTGCATCATATGCTCTTAAAGACTTTTGGATTGAGCCATACCGGTTGAACTCTTTGAGTACTCTCAACTAAGTGAAAGGTACAAATAATATATATATTTTCTAAACAATTACGAAGTTATATTTTTGTTCGTTTTTGTAGGTACGCTTAATATTTCGTGACAATCTGTTAGACAATTTCAATAAATTGTAGAATCCAAGATCTTTTTAATATAGTTTTTATAAAATATTATCTTTAGAAACAACAGCATTTGAATTTTTTTCAATTGTTTTAAAATCCAATTTTTATGGTGAATTGAAATCTAGAATTATAATGGTGTATTAAAATAGTTATAGGTAAACTTTGACCTTCAAAAATGTTACTATTCCACAAATTAGCTCTGCATATTAATTTTTTTTAGTGTTTCTGACAAGTGACACATTTTCTTTAATTTAATCAACTTAAACTTGAATCTAAAACAAAAGTAATTATATATAATTTTTTACTACTTTATGTTTTTACTACTTTCAGTGTAAATTAAAAGAAAAAAATGTTTATGATATTAATAATTGTTAGCATACATTCACTAACGGTCCAAAAATCATCTTTAAATGTTTTCCAGTTCTCCTTTGAAATATGTATATAAATGTGAGTTTATTAAATAAGTCCAACTCCAAAATTATATAAGAGTTCAACAAAGTCATTTTCACAATCGAATCCTTTCATTTTCTTTAAAATACTCAACTTATTTTAATTTAAAATCGGCGAAGTTACAATATAATAGCATATTTATTTATATTTTTTTAATATTTTTTTGTTGCATGAAAATTACGTTCGATAGTTATAATAAATAAAATGGCAATAAATGCATAAGTTTTAATTTTATTTATTGTAATAATAATGGATAACGATATTATAAGCGATATAAATATTGAAATTATTGCTTGTCAGTGTTTTGCAACGAAAAAAGTTTGGATAGCTCACATTTATAAAACTTTACTTGAAAGTAATTGAATTAATTAATGGGATGAACTTTGATGTTTATTTTCGTTCAAGTTAATTTAATGAAAACCTATATATCATTCGCAAGAGTTTATAAATTGCCACAGTTACAAATTCGTTTTGTGCTTTTTACATATCAAAGATAGTAGAACAAATGACTTATGCAGTGCACTATCGTATGCAAATCTATTCTATTTGGTTGCTGACGAATTTAAACCGTGAAGTTCACCAAACTGAAATGCGATTTATCGGTTGGTTGGTTGGTTAATGCTCCGTTAGTCAAAAACTGTTGAGCCAGCTTCACGTTTTTGAGATGAAAACAATTACTTATAGGGTTTATCGATCGAGACGAACTCGAACAAATTATTTGGCGATGACTTAATTAATGACGTATGTTTAACAATATTTCAAAAATTTGGTGTTTTACTCACATAAAAATATATAGTGGTCAAACTCTTAACTCACATAAAAACATATGTATACTGGAAATACTCGAAACACTAACAACTTATGTGTTGTGAGCTTGATATGATCTTGAGCTTGAAATATTTATCCCTAAACATTTTTGGCCTCCTCAATAGATGAACAAATTTTTTCATCCATATTAACTACTCCACAATTATAAACGCCATGATCGTTCATTGCTGTCAAATTCTCAGGCTTCGCTTTGGGCTCCAAAAACACCTCAGGAGAAAAACATGCACTTCTCTCCCTTGGTGTGTAAATTACTATTGAAAACTATCATGGTTTGTTAATTTTTATGTTCTTGTGATCTGCTAGTGCTAAAGGGTTTGTTCAAATTTGTGTGATATCTATCCTCCCCGTCGATCGTGCAGTTAACTTTACATACGTTTAGAAAAGCCATAAGCGAAAACGGAAAAAGTGGCGCCAGAAAGTTTAACTCCAAAACAGTCAAAATATCAATTTGTATTGAGTTTATTTATATCCTATAAAAAATTCGGCTAAATTTTAGATCTCGCATTTCCAAAATATCATATCACCCAAACCAGCTACACTCATATAAGGAAAACACTAAATTTAAATAGCCTACACAGCTGTTAAAAAAATATTTTATAACAAAATTACCAAATTTTAAAATAATTAATCCAATTTTTATATAATTTTTTATTGGTTGTTAAGTAGCTATAATTTTCATTTATATTAATAATACGTTTTGTAATCGGAACTTTCCAATTATTGTATAAGAACTACTTACACATCCGTCACAATGCAAATTTGTTTCTTTTTCTCTCTTTTCCTCGTTCTAATTCTTCCACAATCAGGCATTTTTTGAGTCACTTTGATGATATGAATCAGAAATGTAAATAATTTAAGATTAAATGATATTGAATTGAAATAAATATTCATAAACTTGTTAAACTAAATTATAGGTTTTGTAGTTTTATGTTTTGTTTTATTTTTACAAATATAAATCGATTAGTAATATAACGCAATTCACAATAGTTAGAGAAGTGGCAAGTGCTATGCAAGTAAAAGAAATTTTCAAGGAAGTTCATGGACATAAACCATATCACAACTGTAGATCTTTGACCTTGCATTGCGTCGAAAATTATTATTTTTCAAACTCCTTTCACCCGATGAAACGTTTAACATTACCCGCCATTAATAGGTAAATTAATTTTATATTTATGTTTTTTGTAAAAGATGCATCTGGTTTCTCTTCACCTGTCAGTTATTCAACTTTAAATATTTATTTATGGAATATGGAGCAATATTAATTGAAAACGTCGAACCAACATTTCAAAATAACAAACAAAACTAGCATAAACATATTCGTTAAGATTTAGGCTATTAAATCATAATTAATCCATCTATCATTAAAAAAATTAGAAAGATAAAATCCGTCAATGATCATCATAATAAAATGATCGTAGAAATAAGTTTTCGATAGCTCAACAATCATGAGTAAGTAGAATGTTTGAAGCGAAAGTGTTTCGTTTTAATTTAAAATCTGACATTCAAGTCATGAACCATCTAAAAGCTGTATTTAGTTTTTGTTTGTTTTGAAGATCGTAAATTTAAAACAGATTTAAAAAAAACTATATTGCATTGTTGTATGTCCAAGAAGTTTATTTTTATAACTTCAACCTTAAAATTTTAAGAGGAGTCATTGTGTTACAGTTAATTGGTTTTATAGAAAGTTATATTTTTATTAAGATTAGAAAAATTGTAAAAGAATAAAATAATTATGGTTTTCCGGTTTGTTTACCTATTGTCTTTTTTTCACATAGTTTTCTTTTAACATTTCAGGTTCAGAGGAGGAAACTCCTGAAAAAAATTTTAACACAAAAATGATGTACAATCATAAACAATTATTGTTAATATGTTTGATAATTTTTCTTGATCTTCTTGGAACCGGATCTGGACAATCAAATGTAAGTTTAATTATTATTTTAAGTTTTTTATTGTTTTCCCAAAATATAGTTAATCAAACAAATTTAAGAAAGGAAAGTGATTTTGGCATTTGTTAATTTTGGAGTTTTTAAGATAAATAAATTGGATTACCGAATGTATTGAATGAAAATGTTTCGTGAAAAATCATATAACTATTAATGAAATCATTTGTATTTGGATAATTTTTTAATTATTTTTGAATAGAATATGTATGCTAACACAATGTATAAAAAGAGTTTGCTTTTATTATGTGCATATGCAAAACAAGTTTGTAATTTTCAAAAATTATGTAAAGTCATTAAAAGTGAGAGGTAAATGCTATTTTATTAAATACAACCTATATCCTTTGTGATATGATACAGTTCTCAATTGCGAATAAAAAATGAATTCCATTGAAATGAGTGAGTGTTATTCGATGAGTATTATTCGTTAAAAACAAATTGTGAGTTTAAAATTTGTTCTACATCTTATCTCTACTACAATTATGATACGGATAACTACAACTCAAATGCGTTAAATATAAAATTGAACTAAAGAACGGATAATTGAAACTAAAGTAAATGATTTATTTATTTGTTTTTATATTTTGTCTTTCAACTTTCGCAAAACTAAAAACGAATTTTCTACGTCTTACACTTTCTTATGTATATTTATTATTTACTTACAATGTTAAGGGCGTTTACTTTAAAAATTGAAAATATCCATGAAATGTTATGGTTTATTAATGCATAACATACATTTTTAGAAAAAAATCACTGTTATAAATAACTGAAACTGGTATGTTGTTTTCTGGGTCGTCAATTGTAGTATTAGAAGCGACCTGTGCTGATATATATAACTCCAAAAACAAAACTCGCACAATGAAATAGTTCTCAAAAACATTAAGAGGTAAGGTATTTAGAAGTTTAGTTTATTGACGTATACTTGATTGAATGATTAGTTGTCCAACTTAGTTACTTAGTTACTCTTCTGTCTCCCTCTCTCTCTCTCTCTCTCTCTCTCTCTCTCTCTCTCTCTCTCTCTCTCTCTCTCTCTCTCTCTCTCTCTCTCTCTCTCTCTCTCTCTCTCCCTCTCTTTCCCTCTCTATCTCCCTCTTTCTCCATCTCTCTCCCAGTCTCTCTCCTTCCTAATCTCTCTTTCCGTCTTTCTCTCACTCTCTTTCTTCCGTCTTTCTCTTACTCTCACGAATGCTTTCACATTCGTCTATTTGGTCGTCACACATATTAATTGAAATATCGTTGGGAAACTCGGTTTTTGATCTGGAAACAATCAATAGCTGTGTTTTGGTGGAATTAAAATTGACCAAATTTTTGTCACCGCAATCTTTTTGTCACCACTTATGGCAGCGTCTGACCGGGCGGAATTTATTCGTTCATGCATTTTACCCTTTGAAGATAGGTGGACGAATGACTTGTACAGTGAACCATCATCTGAAAAACTATTTATTGGGTTACTGGTGATTTTCAACAGTCCGTTGATATAAAATAAAAATAAAGTGGGAGATAAAACTGAGCCTTGGAGTACGCCAAGGGGTACGCTTGGAGTACGCAAAATTTGAAATCAAGCGATCAATTCTAAGGCGTGCCCCCGGCCACTTAAAATTGAGAGACTTTGTTTTGAACCTTAAAAAAAATTTTTAATTTTTTGTTCGACACCCTCCCATTTCGTGTCAATACCCATAAAAATATTATTTGCAAAATTTGAAATCAATCGTTCAATTCTAAAGCGTGCTCCCACTTAAATTGCCACTAAAACTTCAAGTGCCCAGGGGCACTGCTTAAAATTGAACGATTGATTTCAAATTTTGCAAATACTATTTTATAGGTATTGACACGGAATGGGAGGGTGTCGAACAAAAAATTAAAATTTTTTTTTTAAGGTTCAGAACAAAGCCTCTCAATTTTAGGTGGCCGGGGCACGCCTTAGAATTGAACGATTGATTTCAAATTTTGCAAATAATATTTTTATGAGCATTGACACGAAATCGCCCTCCGCGTACAAAAAATTAAAAGATTTTTTTTAAGGGCCACCCTTAATGTATATATGCCCTTAATGATGCCCTAGTATGTATATATGCCCTTAATGATGAAAGTGATCTAAGTCATACATTTCTTGTTTTGAAATATTTAAAGGCAAGCGTTAATTAATTTAGACTCAGAAGAAAAGCCATCTATAGATACCGAGATGTATCGGTTAGACAGAAAATTTTGAATCAACTTCACGACTGCGGGATGAAAACCGTCTGCAACGAGCTTGTTGACCAAGATTTCATGCCAGATTCGATCAAAAGCTTTTGAGCTGTCTAATGCGATAACGTACGTTTCACCCCCTTTACCAAGTATGCTATTCCAAAGATGGGCTACATAGCTCAATAGATCGGTTGTTGATTTTTTTTTCTGAAACCGTATTGGCTGTCTGATATTAAATGGTTGTCTTTCAAAACTTTGGATATTATAGTGCTCGTATATTTTAGATAGAACTGGGAGTAAGACTATTGATCTATAATTTGAAATATCACATTTCATTGTTTTTTTGGGACAGGCTGGACATTGTTTAACTTCCAGCAGGATGGAAAATACAAAATTTAAAGGATTTATAGAATATTTTGGTGAGAGTTGGTGCTAGTTCTTTTGAAAATGTTTTTAGAATAACAGGAGGAATGTGGTCCAGACTAGAGGCTTTGTTGTTGTTTAACCCTTTTAAAAGTTTTCGACAATTTTGGGCTTGAAATGTAATTGTTTCATATAAATTCCTAAAGTCTGGATTTGGGGCATTCCTTTAGGAGTTTCTAAAACTGTCGAGTGTGAAGCAAAGCGTTCCGCGAACAATGCAGCTTTCCTTGCAGGGCCAGTTAGGGGGGATAGACTATCAATTATAGGGGAGATAGAAGATTTAGTGCCAGAATTTAAAGAATTAATGGCACTGTAAAAACTTTTGTCAGAAATTGACATACTCGAAAGGTTCGTCGCTTTCGCTCTGTCAATCTCTGCTTTTTCATTCTAAATTATCTGGTTTGACATTTTATTGGCCTTTAAATATTGGGATCGATTAACAGAATTCTTTTTATAAATCCAAATATTAAATAATCTACATTTGTTTCTTAGAGCCAATTTGGCTGCCTTCGAAAACAAATATTTTTGTTGGGGTTTCATTATTGAAAAGGGAACGATTTTGTTAATACCGAATTGAATGGTTTCAGTAAAGTTTTGAGCAGAAACATTTACATCGTCAGTATAAAAACAGTGACGATCAAAAGGGAAACCTTGAAAAAAACTTCGGAGACCATTGGTGTCCATTTTTGAAAAGTGAAATATTTTACGGTGTTTGGCAACTCTAGTTTTTAGTAAATCAGTTTTCATAACTGATGTGATTAGATTATGGTCAGAATTTTCAATACTGCCCTTATCGACATCGACACTCGTAATATCTGGCACAGATGTGAGATAGAGGTCTAGGAGAAAACTTTTATCACAACCATTACGAGGAGTGAAAGTTGGACTTTTTACAATCTGCGTCAGGTCGTGCGATGCGGCAAATATTTCTGCCTGCCCTCAACTGTTGTCGTCGTCGGTCGTTTTGAAAAATTCTAACCACGATTTGTTGTGAATGTTGAAGTCACCGGTAACGATAACCTCACAATTTTGAAATTGTGCTCGAATTTCGTCCACAACAGTAGTCAAGAGATTAAAAAAATTGGGATTATGTTTGTTTAGGGACCGGTATAAAGCTATTGTGAAAAAAAATTTCAGGTAGACAAACCTTTAATACTACTGTGTTGTAGCCATCACCATGTAGTTCAAAATTTGGAAAGTGTTTATATGCAACACTCGCATGAATATATACACATTAGGCTGTTTTTTCAGTCCCAGGGGCTAATGTTTTAGCATTCAACCTAAACAAATTTTTTCCAAAATTTTTGCTTTCTAGATCAAACCTGTGAACGGCGCAACCCGAGTTTGTTTCCCATGTAATTAACATGGAAAAAACGACCGTTTTACTCAAACATGAATAGCTAACAGAATTTTTTTTTTTATTTTCTGATAGCAGCATGTCAAATTAAAGATATGTTCGTTTATGTTAATTAAATGGGAAACAAACTCGAGTAGCGCCGTTCACAGGTTTGATCTAGGAAGCTGAAATTTTGCGAGAATTTTTTTTAAGTCCAATGCTAAAACATTACCTAATGGCAAAAAAACGAAAAAAAACACTCTAATGCACATAAACCTTGATGAAGTTTAAAAGTCGATTCAAGCTTATATTTGGAACCCACTGTTACGTCACACGGATAAATTTCAGAAACTTTTGTTTCTGTAAGAAAAAGAATGTGTTTGTCATGCTCGAGATAATGTTACACGGCGACGTCACGGTTGGCATTCAATCCACAAATATTTTGAATGTGTATTTTAAATTTCTTATCAGATGTAATAGTCATTTGATCAAAATATAATTTGTTTTAAAATGGGTAACTAAACAATAAATCCTATCATATAATAAAATATGACATATGCCAATATTTCATGATAAGATGTAAGAAATAATAAAACAAACTCCCACGAGTTAAGACGCAATAAAGGTCACCAACAAGCCTTCGTCTATACCTGTTAGAACTCTATGTACACATGGGGGCGATAGGTGTCCAGAGGTTTGGTACTTTTCATGGTTTGACCCTACCTGAGTCCTATCTAGTGTGTACCCACCAGGGGTGCTAATAAGGGAGTACCTTTCCGCGACCCGGGCGGCTAAGCCAAGGTCTCCGTTCCCGCTAGACTTGACAACAGGTTTACGGTTTGCAATAGCAGGCTGGAGCCCACTATAGCTCAGGTACCTCGGGCTCGCCAAGTAGCATGGTATAATCAAACCAGTGAACTTTTGAACCTTTTGAACTAGTGAATCGTTTTAAGACTATTCTCTCCCAACGTTGCTCCAAACGTGGAACAGACTCAGTTTTTCTTTTATTAATTGTTTTAACAAAAAAATTCATCTTTAATCTTTATGTCCTTACTACCGGTCCATGTTTCATTATGAGCGTTTGTGTCACACCTTAAAATTCTGGGTGTGCTTGTATTAGTATCACATATACTCCTTTAGCTTCGCTGACGGCAAGGTCTTTCGCTCAGTCTTAGGGAAGTCCCTGTTGTGGGGTTAGTACCACACTGTCTATCAATATTAATTATTAAATTTTGTTTGCTTTTTCAAGCCTCTGCAGTTGAGGGACTATGATTATAATCTCACACTTTCGAAAATTTTTCTAAAATTGTTTGTTGTAAAATTAAATTAAAAATGCCAATGTTACCTAAATTAAATGGTTTTTCAAACGACTCGACCATAGGTTAAAAATTATTTTTGCAGTTCCTCACTTTCATCCTTTTAAAAAATATAATTATGAATATTAGATATTTCGCATTATGTTTCGTTCAAAATTTATCGATTTTACCATCATCAAAAGTTTTATATAATTTTTCGTTGTGTTAAGTTCTAACGGACCTAATTGTTTTTAATTGGAACCTTGCTGTCTTGTGCAGCTGAGTTGGACACTCGTCTGGAATTTCAGGTGGATTCATAGCTTGTTAGATAATCACAGGAAAGAGACGGAGAACACTTCAGTCTAACAAATCTCAAGCTCTGAGATATCAAGACTTCGGTTTTGGTTAAGGATTTTGATAAAGTTTTCGGCATAAAACTTTTATGAAGACATTGTTTTTAGTTTCGAGCAGCGATGTATATCAAACATAGCTATTTGTTAAAGTACATGTATTTTTTTATCTCTGTTTAGAAATTTATTACAAAACTAACACGAAACATCAATACGTTGCCGGAAAATCATAACAGATCATAAATTAACATAATTTAGTGAAAAGATGATACAATCAGCACACTACTCAAAAACCTCTCCATTTAGCGTTTTGAGAAAATATTACAAAATCACAAATTCATAATTCTTTCAAAATTCCAAAAATATTGTAAAAATTAAATAAAATCAAATTTTTTTTAAAATTCTAAAAATATTACAAAAATTATTACAAAATCAAAGATTAAACTTTTTTCAAAAAGTCTGAAAATATTTCAAAAATTATAACAAAATCAAAAATTGAAACTTTTTTCAAAATTCCAAAAATATTCTGAAAATTAGAATGAAATCAAATATTTAAACTTTTTCTAAATCCTAATAATATTCCAAAAACTCTTAAAAATTCAAAAATTCAAACTTTTTCCAAAATTCTAAAAATATTGCAAAAATTATAACAATATCAAACATTGAAACTTTTTTCAAAATTCCAAAAATTATAATAAAATCAAATTTTTAAAATTTTTCAAAATTCTAAAAATATTCCAAAAATTCTTACAAAATCAAAAATTGAAACTTTTTTCAAAATTCTAAAAATATATATATAAAATTCACAAATTCAAAAATTCTATTTTTTTTCAAAATTCTAAAAATATTGAAAAAATATAACAAAATGAAAAATTAAAACTTTTTCCAGAATTCTAAAAATATTGCAAAAATTATTACAAAATCAAAAATACAAACTTTTTTCAAAATTTCAAAAATATTTTAAATACTATAACAAATTCAAAAATTTCCATGTCATATTTACGTCATACAACAGCTAAATTTTTTTCCAAAAACTTGGCAAAAAAAATTAATGAAATCATTTTTTTGACATACTTAACAATATTTTTTTGACAAACTTATAGTGCAATAAAATGCTCAATAATAATAATATCATTTTCATTTCATACAAATGACTAATTTTATTATTTTCTAAAAAAATAAATGAAAATTATTCTTTTGACACACTTGACATTATTTTTTTGACAAACTTATAATGCCATAATTCTCTTTAATAATAATAAAATTTCATGTCATACAAATAATTAATTTTATTTTTTCCAAAAAATTGGGTAAAAAATAAATAAATCGAAGTAAAATCTTTCTTTTGACACACTTGACAACATTTTTTTGACAAACTTATAATGCCATAATTCTCAATAATAATAATGAAATTTCATGTCATACAAATAAGATTAATTTTATCTTTTTCCAAAAAATTGGGTAAAATAATAAATAAAAATCTTTCTCTTGACACACTTGACAACATTATTTTGACAAACTTATAATGTTTTTGGTCTCACATACCAATCCCGACCATCAAGATTTCTTCAAATACAATGTTTCTATTCGTAATCACTTAAAATGAACGTTTTTTAAGCAAAAATATGCTAATTTCCTTGTTTTGACACACTTGACGATTTTTTCGACACACTTCCGGTACAGTTATCGAACAAATCGTCCTCTCGGCTCTTCCCATTGAGTAAACCTATTTTTAGAAAAAACAGAAGTAATTGTGTTGTGTTTAAATTTAGTCCATTTAAAGCAAACAACGTTATAAATTAAAAAATCTAAATTGGCTCGTTTAATGAAAACCAAAAAATTTTAGCAATAGCAGAAATAATTTATCTGACATGATGCAGGTAAAGCAACTCACAAAGTTAAAAGTTTGAACTAAATAAGATGTTCATATTCAGTTAATACTTAGAAATAGATTATCGAAATCAAATAACGAGCTTACGCATATTGTTAGAAAAGTAATCGACCAAGTCAAACAAATAAGGTGGGTTAGAAGTAAGATGAATCAATGTGATTACCATAACTAAAAACAACACCTTTTACGGCGATTTTGTTTATCTAATAATTTCACCAATGAAACTAAAACCATAATTCTGGTTGTAAACATATATATTGAAGGAAATTAGAAAAATGTTTTAAACACAACATATTCATATTGATTTTTAATTGCTTCATTATTTGCTTTATTAACTATCGAAAGCTATAGAGATATAGTTTATGCAATTGCAATCCCGTCCGTTTGTTTGTTTTGTCTGTAGACAAGATATTTCTGAAAATACTTGAACTATTGACCACAAATTTGGTACACAGGTATTCTAGACCAATATATACTGTGGGCTATGGCGTTGATTTTTAAAAGTGTCAAAAGTGTTAAAATTGTGTGTGTGTGTGTGTGTGCGTGTGTGTGTTTGTGTGTGTGTGTGTGTGTGTGTGTGTGTGTGTGTGTGTGTGTGTGTGTGTGTGTCTGTCTACATGTGGACACGATATCTCATAAACTTTTTAACCTATTGGTCCTAAATAGGTACGTAAATTTCTTAATACCAATATCTCTTACAGATCTGCAAATTTACAGATCTGGCCGATTTTCAGATCTGCCGATCAATTGTGAGCCAAGATATTCGAGAGTAAAGGTGTATTTTTCTGTCTGTATATGGATACGATACTTCAAAAATAACTTGATCAATTGAGGCCTCATAAACTCCATTAGTATCTCTATAGTTTTTAACAGTTAATAACAATAATGTCAAATACTTATTAACATTTAGTAGGTGGTCAATTTACAACCCATACTTTACGATAGAATTTATTTTATCAACAAGTAAAAGTTTCAATGAGTTATTTATTAAATACTAATGAGAAAACGATAGTTCCTTAAAAATTTTGAATTTGTTTTGTGCAATTAACCGTCTGCTATTAAAATAATAGTATTTTATTGGTGAAGGTTTAATAATATATTTTATTTTTCGAGCAAAAGTTTACAAATTTGCGAGAGAATAAAATTCATTAAACACGAACCCAATATAAAGTTTTATCCTGCCGACAAAATAATATGTATTAATTTAAAGTTATTTTTAAAAATTGATTGATAAAAGAAATAAAACGATTATACGAAAAAACAAAAAATTTTATTTTAGTTCTTTTGTGGCATTGATTGTGAAAATTGTGTGTGTGTGTGTGTGTGCGTGTGTGTGTGTGCTTAACAACTAAATAAATTTTATGCAATTTTCGGTTGACCTTTGCTTGTTTGGTATTTCAAAAATGAAATGACTTACAATGAAAGACGTCAAATTTTATACTACTGAAAAAACTAATTTTTTCCCCTTGAAAATTTAGTTCAAATAAAATCATAATAGCCATTGCCATTTTTATTATTCGAGAGAGGAACATGCGCATAAGTTTGAATTTATTGTGTTTTATATATGTAATTTTAAATGGGAGCGAAAAAGTTTTTATTGATTTTTTTTATAAAACACAGAATAAAATTAGCAGCTGTTTATTTTTTTCTGGTAAACATAGTAACGCATACAATTTGCTTGTAAAAAAAACAAAATAAATCTATTGTTATAGGGTCTGGGAGGATAAACAACTTTTATTAATGTTCTTAATAGATTATAGACCAGGGTTCGCAACTGAATTTTATTGGCGTGCCGAAACAATTTTTTTCTTCTAATAATCGCTATTTTCGCGTGCCAATCCAATCATGAAATAGTACAATTTCCTACAAAAGATGAACCCGTTGCTTTTTCGTGAGTGACACGTGTGTTCACGAGACGCGTTAGCGTCGAGGGAGACAATTTCACGAACGTAAAATGTGTAAATAAAAATTCGTTCCTGCAAAATATTTAGTTTGAGGAGTTTGTCGTATTTTCCTAACTGCAGCATAACGTAATGGAATTGTCAATTGCCAGTCTGGGAGTTAATATCTGTACCATCATCAACTGCCAATGCAAACCTTTCAACCGCATGAAGATCAGATTTTTAGAAATATATTCACGTATTTTTATAATTCTCTTATCTCTTACGGTATTTGCACTTAATTGCAAACTTTGGGTACGGGTGGCATTTTATCTTTGCTTTCAAAATTTTTGAAAAGTGTTTTATCACAACTTAAGAGTTGATTTAATAAATCCGTAAATGCTTTGCCATGTTTGGCAATATCTATTGCTACTTTAAAACTTGCGGCAATATTATTAAAAGATTTAGTATATTTAGTAATTTTATTTGATTGCGTTTCATGTTCATAAACCTTTTTTGAAATACGCTTTTGTATTAAATTAAATGGTACATTTACAGCAGTTTTTTCCGGGAAATGGGAATACATCTATTATTTGAGAAGAAATTTTGGTAATAATACTACTGTTGTATTTGATAGTTATATTATGAACAAAGTATGAAGGAGGTAGAAATAAACCGTCGTTCACAAAAGTTTACCTCATAAGAATTATCTTTGCACCCCATCAGAATGGAAAAAATTCATGCGTAAAACCTTTTAAAAATGATTTTCTGTAATTGCAAAAAAGGATGTGGTGTGTTATGTATCTGTCGAAAAGTTGGACTTTTTTGCAACGCAGCTTGTAGTGACTCTGTTCCGCCAAAATCTGTCATAATAGTGCTCCGATTTTAGATAAAGAAAAGATTGACAGTCATTATAGTTCTCATGGGGATTGCATGTGCTAAATATTAATGAAAAAACATTTAAATTTAATGTAGTTAAATTTAATGTAGAAAATAAATTTTCGCCCGTAATAACTTTTTTTAATGTAATCATAATAATAGGTGGTTTTTAAGGGTTGAGATATGTGATTGTGATCTTTATTTCGATCTGTTAAGATTTAATATGTAGCTTAAGAAGTTTTGACAATAAGGGGTACTTTTTGCCCTTAAAAAATAAAAGCGCGTAGGGTAGATTTTGAAATGGAGGATGTGTTGAGCTTAAATCCAAATTTTCAGGCACATCGATGCTGATTCAAAGAATTCGAAGGTTCCCTATTATTTTACCGTCTTTTAGGCCTTGTTCACACGGACATTTTTTTCAGCTAAGGTCAACGTTTTTTTTCCGCTCAAAATGAAACATACGCAATCATTGCTGTGCACATGCAACGTTTTTTTCCGCGCTAAAAAAATCGCTCATGTTTTATTTTCTCCGTCGTCATAAATTATACGACCTATGAAAAAGCATGGCTGTGTTCAGACTAACGAATAAAATCCACTTAAAATTTTTAGTTTTTTTTATTGTGTTTATGTTTGGATACAACAAAATGATGAATCAAGTCTTTGATATTGAAAAACCTGACTCCTAATTGGGGCAATATTGTGGATAAACAATCAAAATATAATTATATTTTTATGACAATTCAACTCACTAAATAAAGTTTCAATAAGGTCCAATAAAAACGCTTCATTTACTATTTTTTAGCAAATCAAAACGATTTGTTTCGATTATTTTTTTCTGGTAGGAATGAACAGCGAATGTTTTCGAATATTTTCCGCCTACTTAATATATAAATTTAAAACAAAAATTCACATACAAAATTATGTGAAAATGCAATTTGCAGATAGTAAAAATTTCCGTTTTCATTCATAAATGATTGCATGTTTATGTTTATTTGTTAAAAATAAATTACAAATTTATAACATTTATGCGCCTACTAAGATGAAATAATATTTTATTATGTATGATTATGCTGTAGGAAATAATGTTACTATTTCTGTTCGTTAAATTGTCTGCTAAATACAACTCGTCACCAAATTATTAGTCGATTATTTTTCAACATTACCACTCATGCCATTTGAGGTTAAAAATTTCCCTCGTGCGCTATGCGCACTCAGGACCTCAAATGACATTCGTAATAATGATTATGAAAAATAATCGACTATTATTTGACAACTCGTGATATTATATATGACAATTCAACTCTCTAAAAAAAGTTTCAATAAGGTCCAATCAAAACGCTTCATTTACTATTTTTTAGCAAATCAAAACGATTTGTTTCGATTATTTTTTTCTGGTAGGAAGGAACAGCGAATATTTTCGAATATTTTCCGCCTACTTAATATATTAATTTAAAACCAAAATGCACATACAAAATTTGAAAATGCAATTTGCAAATAGTAAAAATGTCCGTTTTCATTCATAAATGATTGAATGTTTATGTTTATTTGTTAAAAATAAATTACAAATTTATAACATTTATGCGCTTACTAAGATGAAATAATATTTAATTTTGTTTGACAACAAAGGAATATGTTGTATGAAATAATGTTACTATTTCTGTTCGTTAAATTGTCTGCTAAATACAACTCGTCATCAAATTATTAGTCGATTATTTTTCAACATTACCACTCATGCCATTTGAGGTCGAAAATTTCCCTCGTGCGCTACGCGCACTCGGGACCTCAAATGACATTCGTAATAATGATTATGAAAAATAATCGACTATTATTTGACGACTCGTTATATTATATATGATTATTTATTTTTGTAAATAAAGTGGCAAAGAGTTTTTTATATTAATTTTATTAATAATAATTAAGAATTATTTTTTAATATTAATATAATTAATTATTATTAATTTTGTCGATTTATGGCGTTATTTTGCCATGGAACAGAACCTTGAGTTGATGAGAAATATAGTGTGCAAAATAACCCAGGTGGAAATTCCTTTTTGATTACTTCTTGTCCCAATATTTTGTATATTTTGCAACGGCCGCTTTCATAAAATGTGTCTTCAAAATTATAACAGTCCCTAATCCTTACAAAATTATGCAAAACATGCTTTCACAATGGAAATTGCCATTTCTGGAGTGACATCTAATGCTATTTTTAGAATTCTACGTTTATTACTTAAAATTCCAAACCCACACTCAACCATTCGTCAACCATCCCATTTTATCTATTTAATAATTAACTTTAACTGGTTTACACAACAACTTTAAACATATGACAACATCCGATTCAAATGAAAACAAAACGAAAGTGATTTTTATTCGTCCGTGTGAACACCTAAAATTTTCAGCGTTTTAGATCAGTCGACGTTTTTTTTCCGCCAGCTTAAAAAAAACGTCCGTGTGAACAAGGCCTTACTGTACTAGCAGTAATATTATTTTAACTTATTACAAAATATCTGAAAATTTGTTTCTTTATTATGACTCCTAAAACGCGAATTTAAGGACAATTTTGGACACAATTTCAGAAAGTTTGCCGTGCCAGACAAATTTTCAAACGTGCCAAGTCTAGCACGCGTGCCACGTATTTGCGATCACTGTTATAGACGTTGTAGCTGAGAACTATACTTCATGTGCGCTTTCTTATAAAATAATTTATCAACCATGGCTTATGAAATTATTTTATAAACATAAGGATTACTTTTAAAATCATGTACAATAGAGCATAATTTTTGTACTTAAACACACAATTGAAAAATTTCAACTACAATTTTTCTGTCTTTATTATTTTGAATTTAGAATGCACTACAATTAAACAATTAATTTTGCAATAATTGTTTATAATAAAAACAATAAGAAAGGACGGGCATCATTGAATGGGTAAACTTTTATGCGTCATTTATTTGTTTATATTGTTTTTCTTCCATCCATACTCCATGTAGGAGTGTTGCCGAACTACCCAGCTTTAAATATTCATCACTGTCATTCGCAACAGTGGTATAACTACCATGATTTTTTTAAGATCGTTCTTTACGTCCGTCTGTCATTGTAGTCGTAGTCTACATCGCTTACTCCGTGGGGTACTAACGTAGATTTGTCTAATTATTCCAGACTGCGAGCCAGACCGTAGAACATGTCAAAATCTTGTAATTTTAATGGAGCGGATACAATCTATTTTATTATGACCCTCAAGAAAGTCTCTGATTTCAAAGTTATATCGAGTCCTATCGTCTCTCTTAAGTGGCCCAAAATTGTAGCGTAGTCTACACGTTTGTGAACCATATTTCATCGGTATAATCAATCCGTCATTTATATACAATTTAAAAAGTTTTTAGATTCTTTTTGGGTGGCGAAAATATTTTACCATAAACAATGTCAACTTCCCAAGCTTAGATCAATTTAGCTCATGTTTCATATGTAACGGATTTACAGCAAATTTTGCACTCGCTCAGACGGTTAAACACAATCTGGCATTTTGCATCTGATAAAAATTAAAACACTAAAAATATATGTATGTACTATAGGGTGGTAGAACTTATAAAGTATTTTCACTACAATGAAACATTACAATAGTAAATTTGTAATAGAGAACTGGGTCCATCGGAATTACCAATGGAACCGTTGAGCCGCTTACCTAGTGAGGATAATCACCCTAAACTAGCTTCAGTAAGTGGGACCTGCCACTCCAGCACAAATAAACAGTATGCGCGTTTTTTGAAAATTATACGGGTCAAAGAAAAAAAGAAAGGTGTGAAAAGGAGACTATAGCAGCCTTCAACGACGAAGAAGCCGCGACCGTCATGAACACTCCATTATTACATTTAAGACACATTCTATTATATGTTTATCCCAAAACCCTTAGTAAACCAAATCAAAATATGATAAAAATTACAAATGTGACTCACCCCATAATTGATCCGGATCCCCCTCCATTCCTCCAAAAAAACTAGATCATCTTAACCATCATTTCCATCAATTAAAATATACGAGGTATATCCCGAAAAGTATTGTACGGTAAAAAAAACGTATGATGTCGGCACTTCTCCAAGTTCTGATAATATTTCAAACGATAATGCAGAGTCATGAAACTGTTAAGTTTGTATTAGTATATAGCTGAGGTATAAACGGTTTGTTGAAATTGATAACAACTGATATCGGTGATCGTTGATACTGCCGTTGAAGAAAAAAACTTTTTCGCCGATCAAAATAAAATATTCATATTTCCCTACAAAATCCTAATCGTTTCGTCAGATGTTGGACCAAATGTAACAAAGCGAATTTATTACAGCATCAGTGATACTAACGAGCAGGAGTAATAGTACACTGCGGTTGTTTTTGAATAAAATTTAGAGGTGCAGTAACGAAAAACTACTGTTCCGGCACTGTATTTATGTGCGCTAGAATTTCCCGGTGAAGATGCCACTCTTTTTACTCTATCAGGGCAACTCAACCAATAATTAACTGCCCAATCATCAAAGTCAACCATATAATTGTACCAATTATTGGACGAATATCACAGCATGCATTATGGAATTTTATTTATCGACAGTTATATGATGTCATCAAGTTCAATCATCTAAAGGAACATATAGTTGAACTAATGTCATCATGTACACTAATGAATTTTATTTATAATAATGAACAATGTTATCAAGAACAGCTATTTAATTAAACATATAATTGATATTACAGTATACACACACTATTGAACTATATTTATTTTAATGTACAAAGTTATCAAGGACAACCATCTAATGGCACATATAACTGAACTAATTTTCCATAATACACTATTGAATTATATTAATATTAATGAACAATGTTATCAAGCGCAACCATCTAATGGCACATATAACTGAACTAATGTCAACGAATTTTTGAAAATCACCAGCAACCCAATAAACAGTTTTGCAGATGGTAGTACTCTGCACAAGTCGTCCAAGCCCCTTCCTTCAAAAGGTAAAATGCTCGAACGAATTAATCCCGCCCGGAGAGATGCTGCCATGAACGTGAATAAAGACCTAAAAAAAGCCGGCGATTGAGGTGACCAAAACCTGGTCAATTTCAACTCTACCAAAACACAGCTGTTGATTGTTTCCAAATCAAAGACCGACTTCCCCAAATATATTTTATTCATTATGTGTGATGAACCAATGGGTGAATGTCAAAACATTCGTTTATTGGGTGCCACAGTTTCAAACGACCTACTCTGGAACTATCATGTAATGGCGATGGAAAAAAGCGCGTCTAAAAAACTCGGCCTCCTAAATAGATGCAAAAAATTTTTCACTCTATAACAATTGCTCCATGTTTATAAGTCCTATATTCGTCCTTGTATGGAGTACTGTTGTCAAGTTTGGGGTGCTGCTTCTGTTTCCATCTTGACCCTCTTGGACTCTGCTCAAAAGCGGGCTATCGTATTGTGGGTGATCGAGCTTTGACATCAAAACTTGATTCCCTACAACATCGTCGCACTATTGCTGACATCATTGTTTTTTACAAATATCGTCATCAGCAGTGCTCAGATGAAATCAGCGGCATGATGCCTCAAACTTATTCTTACCCCCGTTCCACTTGGCAATCGGGTACCGCAACCAGTCAAACGGTCGAGATCCCTCGCTGTCTGGCAGATCGCAGAAAGACTTCTTTGTCCGAACTGCATACAAATGGAATAGTTTGCCGGAATCCTTAGTCTCAGGTGGTTTAAAAAACCGCATAGGTTTAAAAAAGGCGTTCATCAACACCTTAGAACGCCAGTTGTGGGACCTAGGTCTGGACCTAGGCTTTAAAAGGTATTTATGTGTTGTTGTGACATATATTCTAAACCCTATTATAAAACACTTTTTATTTAAAAAAAATAAAAAATACCGCAGTCTACGTAAATTGTAACTAATAAATTAGAGGTCAATAAAATTTTCTAACATGTTATTTTTCATTTATATTCAGGTATAACGTGAATTCCAAGACAAAATAAATTTTTCGTTTTTTACCAAACAAAAGTAGATGACAACTTATCAAAATTAAAATTACTAATCCTGAAGGTCAATCATTCAATCATATAATTGAACTAATGACGTTACTTTTTACGGCACAAACATATATATATATATATATATATATATATATATATATATATATATATATATATATATATATATATATATATATATATATATATATATGTATATATATATATATATATATATATATATATATATATATATATATATATATATATATATATATATATATATATATATATATATATATAATTTTTTTTTGTTTTATTGAAATTGGAACTCATAATTTAGAATTGAATGAAAATTCTCTTACACATTTTTTCTTCACTTGTATTCAGGCACAAAGTTCATTCCAAGAATTCAAAATTAATTTCACGATTTTAACAAAAAACAAACGTAGATGGCAACTCATCAAAATCTAAATTACCAATCGTCTTCTACCCATTGAGATTCTCGTATTTATTATTAAAATGAGAACATCGATATCGATGCGTTCGAAATTTAGAAAATTATAGTTGGAATAAAAAAATGTAAACACACAGTCGCGACTGATAACCTGCATCATCATAACAAATCAAAGAATTGTTCAAAAAGTAAACGGAAAAGTTCGTTCAACAAACAATTATTTGAACTGAATTGAACCGAAACATGAATCCCAACCTAAAATATCATAGGGTTAATGCCTAGAGTGAAGACAGTTCTATGCCAACAAAATTTACATAATATTTTAAATTTAGATTGTTATTTGTCTATGTATCATGCTTAAATGATAATTTTCAAAATAATTTCACAAAACCAACATTAATTTTCTACGCATAAATAAAGATAATTTAATCTGAAATATTTTCAAAATATAAATAATTAAAGTTTGTCTATAATAATTTGTTTACCAGGAAGCTAAATATCAACAGATAAATTTTGATAGACATCGTTTTATAATTATGTACAATCATGAAAACTGACAAATAATTTTTATCATAATTTTAATTAGCTTTCTAGTTTTTACTATACATACCTTAAACCCAATTTATCAGATTTTAATTTAAATCGCGAAACCGCAAATGATAAAGTTTATTTCGATGATTAATCAAAAGAATTCGAAGATGATGAGTTTACATAAATATTTTGGTTAATGAGAAATTTTTATTTTGGCGGTTGGAAAGAGTTTGTATTTGTTTTTTATCAAAATTTTGACAACAAATCTTAAACTGTTATTAGTTATCTCTATTTAAATACTGAGTATGCTATATGTTACGTATTTCTTGAATAATAAATGTTAGCGTATTAAAAACAAAAAGGCTTTCAAAGTAAATAAGAACCCTGGCTTCAGTGTGTCAATATGCTAATAGTTTTTATTTTTTCAAACGGATTTTATTATTTGCTCCAAAAAAATCCAAAATATTTACATGATACAAATATAAATTGCAAATAAATAAAATTTTCCCAATTTATTTTAATTCAATTTACTAAAGCTATTTTATTTGATTGCAAAATATAAATACAAATAAATAATTAAAAAATTTGAATTTATATATTGTTAATGTTCGGTAATATTAATTGATTTTGATATTACAACCACAGCAAAAACTCAAAAGGTAGTTCAATGTTGTCTCAGTTATTTAAGATGATTTAATCACAATGTTTCTTACGACAACGGATTACAGTTTCAGGGTTACCTACCTAATTATAAAATTTTCTAGAATATTTATTAAAATCAATATAATTCATAATTATTATTTTTCAATTAAATTTCCCCTAAAGCAAAATTTCACTTTTTGTATGAAATAAGTAAATTGAAATTTGATCATAGATATTGCGTGTTGTTTATGTTTATTTAAAATTTTTTTTAACGGATGTAAAATATATCGTAACTTAAAAATAATATATTCGGTTCACATGAAATTTCTTCACTAAATCTTCATAAAAAATGTAAAATTTTCTTTTAGATCTTAATCATAAAATATTTATCTAGTTATTTATTAAAAGAAAAATCTCAACACTACATACATTTAATTTAAATCAAACTAAAAACTGTACATTACCTGTCAAGTGAAAATATTCCACCTATTTATTTCTTTGAAAAATCCAATTTTATCTTAAAATTTTCCAAAAAAAAAAACAAAAGCAATACAATCCTATAATTTCTTATCATTTTCATTTTAAATTTATCAAATTTTTCACATATTTTTTTTTGTTATTCTTATATATTCTTTCTATTATTTCATCTTATTTATCAATTTAATTTTCATGTTTTTTCGTTTATTTCGATGATTCTTTTTTTGTATTTTATTTTATCATTGTCTTAAAATGAAATACGAAAATTCTTGGAAATTGATGAACAAATTATGCAAAAATAAAATAAGTAAAATAAATAAAAGTAAAACAATATATTTTATAAAAATATATAAAAGACAACAGAAGAAAATTGAAAAAAAAGAAAAACAAACAAAAAACTGAAAATTGAATTTGATTGAACGATTTAAATTTTCAATCTTTTTTTATTTTCAAAAAATAAATCAAATTAAATTTTATAGAAGTACAATCACCATGGTTATTATTGCGAATAATCATCACAAATAGCTAGTAATTAAATTGTACGAGGAGCTTGTGTTTTGTGATAGTCTAAGATCCGGCTGCAGGATTAGTGCACTCATCGATTTTTTACTAAAACCAAATTTTTATGTATATTTATAATTAGGTGAATATATATCGACCAGGTTGCCTATCAAAATTTGGCCGCAAGTATTTTTAATTAAATTATTTTTAATTGATTTTTGGGAAAAAATTTCGTTCACTTGTTTTTTAAATAAAATATCGTCTACATCACGGCAATTTATATAAAGATTCTAAAAATTCACGGTTGCCGTTGCGCACCTGGTCGCACCTCTTCGCAGCCAGGTGTAAACAGGTATGATTTCGATACATTTATACGTTCATTACGTACATTGATTAATTCTATATCAAATTAAAGCTAATTTTTTTCTATTTATTATCATATATGATAATTAAATCCGGCCGCAAAAAAGGGTTGCTGGCTGTTAAAGATGATAAATATTTAAGTTAGAGTGAAAGAGAGTTAGCGCGTAACATCATTTGTCAGACGAGGATAGCGATTGCCAGCTGTGCGACGCTTTTAAGCCATTGCGCATCCGTCGAATGTTAGTATTCTCAACCACCGGGGAGTAATAGAGACGACTTAATAAATACTCCAAAAAAATTGTCTTCTTTTTCAAAATGACAAATTTAAAAATTACAACAAAAAATGGTACAATCCTAGTTTATCCCCCCAAATAAATTTGTGATTTTTTTTCAGATAAATAGAAAGATTAGGTCCTCTGCATCCTAATTATGAAAAAAAAATTTGCGGAAATGAGGGCGTCAAAAGTTATAAAGGATCAAACTTTCAATTGTACCTTGGTCCCTACTTTGGTTTTTTTTTAGTTTTTTTTTTCTTTTTTCCTTATTTTTATTTATTATTTATTTATATTTTATCACACACTAAAATTTTAAAATTTAAAAAAATACCTTGGTACCCCCTTTGAGTTTTTAGAAGTAACTTGATTTGATTTTTTAATTTTTTTTTTTTGAATCGCTTCTGCGACCTTGCACAACTTCGATCAAAAATAGCACCGCCCAACCCTCCCCCCGCGTCGCCTTCACGTCCCCTGCGCCTAAGGGGGGACCAAGGTAAAATTGAAAGTTTGATCCTTTATAACTTTTGATCCCCTCATTTCCGCAATTTTTTTTTTCATAATTAGGAACAATAATAATAAACACAGGTTGACATAACGCTACATAAACTAAACAGTTTCAGTTTCTGTTTTTGGATAAAGGATTTAAAGGAAAATAAAGAAGTTCCAAGATAAGTTTTTAAGTTTTATTATATTTTTCCTTAATAAGATTTTGGTTTTATTTTGGTTAATTTAGTTTGTTGGCATTATTCTAATTGTGATAAAAGTATTAATGTTATAATATTTTAGTGTTGTTATTGTTTCCTTCCATTAACTAAAGTTTTTATTATTTGCGGTACATCACATTTTGATGTACTTCTCTTAAAAATTCAATTGCAATTTCACAGTTATACTTACTGTACTACTTTTAAGAGATAAGAACTTTCACGGTCTCCTTTTAATCCTTTTTCGTTGTTTTTGGTTTGGTTTAATCTGTTTGCTTCAATCTCTTATGTCGAATCATTAATTAATTATCCATTGTTTGAATTGGCAATTTCGACAGTTAAACTTAGACATAGTTTCAAGTTATCCAGCTGGTAGAATTGTCAATTTAGATATCATTTTTGATCTTTTGTTTGGTTTTTGTTGGAATTTTTTTTGAGGATTGTTTTCAGATTTATTTTTAAATTTAACTATAATTTAAAATGTCGAAATTGTCTATCAATTTTGCTAATATAAGAGGGTTGAACGTCAATCTTAATGCAGTTCACCTTTATCTTGAGAATCTTAAGCCTGATATTCTTTTTTTAACGGAAACGATTATTAGCGCGAGAGCTGTATCGTTGGACAAAACTAAATATGTTTGTCCTAACTATGAGCTTGAATCTTCTTTCTACTTTAAGCATGGTGTTTGTGCGTTTATTAGAAATTCTGTACCATATGTGAGAATAAATAATTTTGAATTAAATTCAAAATTTCACAATATGGTTTCCCTTAAGATTACCTGCTCTAATCAAACTCTTTTTGTCTTTGGATTGTATCGCTCGCCCAACTCACCAGAGAACATAAATTTATTTCATGACCTATCTGAAAAGATAGATAGGTTGACTGTATATCCTAACGCTAAAATTATAGTTCTTGGTGATTTCAATGTTCATAATAAAGAATGGCTTACACACAGCTCTAAAACTGATGAATTAGGTAAAGAAGCTGAACTTTTTGCTCTTTATCATAATTTCACTCAGATAATAGATCAGCCTACCAGAGTTCCTGACATTCTTGGCCAAAAAAGTAACTTGCTCGATTTGTTTTTGATAAATGACCCTACGTTGGTTCAATTTAAAGTATCAGAGCCTTTGGGTGGATCAGATCATAATTTGATCTCCACACATTTAAATATACAAGTACCTAAACAGTTTAAAGCTAATCCTCGTCTTGTTTGGGATTATAAAGCTGCAAATTGGCAGGGACTTAGAGATTTCTTTAAATGGTTTCCCTGGAAGACAATTGTCTTTCCAGCCAAGATCCAAACATTGTTGCTTCTAATTTTTCAAAAATAATACTAATAGGTATGAGTAGGTTTGTTCCAAATAGTTTGATTGTTCCGAAGGTTGATCGATGGTTTTCAAGTAAATGCAAAAAAGCAATAAAAATTAAAAAAAAGGCTTTTCAAAAGTTTATTCAAAACAAGTCTGATGAAAACCTTAGATTATACCGAATAGAAAGAAATTTATGTAGAAAATTAATAGATGCAGAGAAACATCTATTTATTAGGAAAAAAGCTAATAAATTTGCTGAGCACCCTACTGGTTCACGAAATTTTTATAAAACCGCCAAGGCTGTTCAAGGAAATTTTTGTAAGTCTTCTATACCTCCTCTTATTGATAGAGATATACCTATTATTGACCCCAAAGAAAAGGCTAATTTATTAGGTAACTGTTTTTCGTTAAATTCTACATTAGTAGAACCCAATTTTCTACCTATACCAATTCCTAGAGTTTCTAACAAAATGGGGCGGATTATTTTTCGTAAAAATGTCATTCGGAAAATGCTCTTACAAATCAATACTAATAAGGCATCTGGACCTGATAGCATTCCTCCAATTATCCTTAAAACTTTTGCTAAAGAGTTAGCACCAATCCTAACTAAAATTTTCTATTTGTCATATAAGAAAGGGATTTTTCCTGATATATGGAAAATGGCTAGTGTACAACCAGTTCCAAAGAAGGGCGCTAAAACGGATCCAAGAAACTACAGACCTATATCAATTTTGTCGGTTGTTTTTAAAGTATTTGAGAAATATGTTAATTTTAATATTATGAGCTTCTTAGAGTCGTCAAAATTACTTAATGAAAGACAATACGGATTCCGTAAAGGAAGAGCGACGGGAGATTTACTCTCTTTTGTCACGCATATCTGGAACAAGTCGTTTGAAAACCATGGTGAGACCTTTGGCGTCGCACTTGATATTGCCAAAGCGTTTGACAAAGTATGGCACAACAATCTTATTTGCAAATTGAGATGCTACGGCTTAGATGAGCAACTTATTTCTTGGTTACAAAGCTTTATTTCCGAGCGCAAATTTCAGGTCAATGTTGATGGTGTTTCATCGAATATCTTTTCAACTAACGCTGGTGTTCCTCAAGGTTCCGCTTTATCACCTACTCTTTTTCTTCTCTATATTAATGACTTGCTAGGTTCAACAGTTAATCCCATCCATAGTTTTGCTGATGATAGCACACTTCATGCGTCACATGAAATGCCAAATTTGTATGCACCATCAAATCTTAATATCGCTAGATCAAACTTGATAGACTCATTAAATATTGATTTAAAAACCATCTTAGATTGGGGAGTTGCTAACAGTGTTGAATTCAACACAAGTAAAACTCAAGTTTGCCATTTTTCTAGGTTATCAACACCTAATCCATTTTTATTAAAGTTTGATTCAAATAATCTTGAAGAGAAAGAATCTATTAAACTTCTAGGAGTTGAGATTAAAAATAGTATGAAATGGAATTCTCATATTTTTAGCCTAGCAAAGAACGCTGTTCAAAAATTAGGATTTTTGGGTCGTTGTCGTAAGGTTTTTAATAGCGAGCAGCTTCTTTTAATATATAAATCATTTATTCGTCCCTGCATGGAGTATTGTTCTCACATATGGGGAGGAGCTTACATAAGTAGTTTGAAATGTCTTGATTCTGTACAGCGGAGAGCTGTTAAATTGATCGGCAACTCGACTCTTACTAACGAGCTTGATTCCTTGCAACATAGAAGAGACGTCGCTGATTTGACGGTATTTTACAAGTATATTATGGACGAACGGACGTCTGCGGAGATCAAATCGATTTTGCCTGAACCAGCAAACTTCGCGCGTTTCACTAGAGCATCAACATCAGCCCATGCTTTTACGGTTCGAGTGACTAGGTGTAGAACTGTCGCTTTTCAACGCGATTTTTTTAACAGAGTTTCTCATCTCTGGAATGCCTTACCGGCGTGGGTCTTTCCTGATAATTTTAATCCTCAAAACTTTAAGATCAACATTAATAAATTCCTCAAAGAAAATTGAATAATACTTTCAAGCCCTAGTTCCTTAGTTAGCATGGTATCTTCGGATATTCAGAGACGTTGATCTATATTGGTTAACACTAAACATGCCTAACATAGAATAAAAAAAAAAAAAAAAAAAAGGATGCAGAGCACCTAATCTTTCTATTTATCTGAAAAAAAAACGTAAACGTATTTGGGGGGATAAACTAAAAATGTTCCCAAAAAATTAATATTGATTTAACTCTCTTTCACTCTACCTCAAATATTTTTCATCTTTAACATCCAGCAACCCTTATTTGCGGCCGGATTTAATTAGGCAACCATATATGATAATAAATAGAAACAAATTAGCTTTAATTAGCTTTACATTAATCAATGTACGTTATGAATGTATAAATGTATCGAAATTATACCTGTTTACGCCTGGCTGCAAAGAGGTGCGGCAAGATGCGCAACGGCAACCGTGATTTTTTAGAATCGTTATATAATTTGCCGTGATGTAGACGACATTTTATTTAAAAAACAAGTGAACGAAATTTTTTCCCAAAAATCAATTAAAAATAATTTAATTAAAATTACTTACGGCCAAATTTTGATAGGCAACCTGGTAGACAGTTGTTCTATAACACCACGTTAGGTGGCCAGAGGGTAATTTGAAACCACAACCCTGCTATTAAAAGATTAAGATAATCGTCATAATTTGTTTATTTTGCTAGGTTTAAGATACAAGTTTCTGCAACAGGTAGGAAATCACACCTCTCCGAAATTCACATTCGAATTCTGTAGTTTTTTTAAATGTATTATTATTGAGGAAACATTTTATTTGCACTTGAAAAAATGTGGCTGTGTACTAATTAAAAAGAATTTAATCGATCGTAAAACCTTACAAACTTACTCTAATACAAGTATAAGCATTTTTGCTTGCCATATCACTGTATGTACTACCTTTTCTCAGAACGAAACTATCTTTTAGAATTAACAGTGTCATCAGTTATTCATTGAAGAAACTTATATCACCTAGGTTGTCACGTAGGTTTACCCTATTTTCAGGCATGAGATAGCTAAAAAATATGACACTTGTCTAGTCATTTGATGATATTTCGAAATCTACTCGTAAGTTGAAAACTTCTCAAATGAATGTAGAAACGATTGAACAAAATTTTTAAAGTTCAAAATGTTTTATGTTTTGACAACATGTTTTAAATATTAAAAGAAAAATGTTTAATGGCTGAACTGGCAACATTTGAAATTGATCTGTCATAGTTTCTTCACCTGGCAATATATTGCTTCAATCGTATAAAAAAATTGCGTATGCTAAATTGAAATATTTGCAAATACGAAGCAATATAGTTTTGGCAGTAATCTTAACGAAATTTGTTTGGCACAGTAATCCGCACTCACTCGCGACCACTGATCTATAAACTTCGATTTCACACAGCTGATGGGTAATATGCAGCCACTGAGCCCAAATATTATTTCTAGGATCATGTTGAAGTAGGTCTAGGTCTTGCAAAACCGGTTTCAGTAAAACAGGTTTTCGGTAAAACCGACCAAAAACGTGCATTTGAAAAAAAACGGTTTGTCCCAATTAAAACCGGACTTAAAAACAAATATTTTTGTAGTAATTCGTACAGTGAAACTCGTAAGGTTTGCATTTATTACGTAAAAATCATGTTTACACGACTTTTTTTACTCCCTCCAAGCAATTTATTTTGTTGTATTATATTCGAATATTAAACCACAAGGATATTACTAATCAATAATATATCAATAATATAATAATAGCCGTAAGTCTATCCTTCTATACAAGCGTAACGGATACCTTATCTATCCTTTAGTCTATAGTTCAAATATAGTTCAAGTTGGTATATTGGTAGCGCGCTCGACTGATGATCATAAGATTGAAAGTTCGAAACCTGATTGTTGCAAATTTTTTTTTATTTTTTTTTTAAATAACATTAAAATTATTGTTTTTTTACACACTTTTATTTTATTCATATTCATACATACATTTCGTTTTACGATAATGCAGTTTTTAAATTTTTATTTTAAATAACATTAAAATTGTTTTTTTTATTCATAAATTCATTATTTTCTTTAAATAACTTTAAAATTATTGTGCTTTTTTATTTTATTATTCATGAATGAATTCATATAAATAAATAATTCATATATAAATAAAACTTATATAAAATTTTGTTTTTGGATACTTAGAATTATCGATAAAGTAGTTCTTTAAAGTTAGTTAAAAAGTTAAGTTGTCTTTTGTATTTAATTTGTTCAAATTAAAATCATTAAAATCATTTCGATATTTACATTTCGATATTAAGAATAACAACTACTACTATAAATAACATTAAAATTATTGTTTTTTTACACACTTTTATTTTATTCATACATACATTTCGTTTTACGATAGAGCAATTTGATCGATAATGCAGTTTTTATAGCATTTTATTGCACTGTCATTTCCCGTTTCGTTCAAATTATTATAATTTCGATATTAACAAGAAAATTAATTAGTTTTTTTACAGGCAGTGCTAAAAATCATATAATAGTGGTTTCCGATAATTATTTGCCATAATTTCATTCCTGTGAACTAAATTAAGGAAAAACAAAAACTACTATTTGAGTATGTATTTCTCTTGCAATATAATAGCTTTATCATAAAAGATCGTGTGACGTCATTTTGTTTAGTTATTTTAAGTTTTAATAAAAACTAGGAGGGCCCGGCGTGCTTCGCTACGCTTATAAATAAAGTTTTTGCGTAGACATTTTGTTGACGTAGAAGCAATGATTTCAAAAAGTGGTAATGAGAAATGCTACCATATAATTTTTAATTTTTCTTTTTAAATATATGAATGAAAAATAATCAGAACTCTAGCTGATCAGTTGGGATATATGAAAAATTAGCGATCAAATAAGTTTTCAAGTAAGCTTCGCTAATTTTTCATATATCCGAACTGATCAGCTAGAGTTCTGATTATTTTTCATTCATATATTTAAAAAGAAAAATTAAAAATTATATGGTAGCATTTCTCATTACCACTTTTTGAAATCATTGCTTCTACGTCAACAAAATGTCTACGCAAAAACTTTATTTATAAGCGTAGCGAAGCACGCCGGGCCCTCCTAGTATCTATTATCAAGAGATGCACCACGTACATCAACACTCATACCATTATCACGTCGACGATACAAAGGATAACCATTCACAGATTCTTTAGTATTTTCAGAAAAAGGTTTTGGAAAATTCTTACTACATTTACCATCTCTCATACAAACAGAATTGGGATTTAGAGCACCACATGGTCCATGCATCATATGACGTTTCACATATTCATGTAATTTAGGAAAAAGAATGGGATCAGGGATTTCAGTACATACAAATTTATTAATCATTTCATTTCCATCAATTCTATCTTCATCTGATAAATTTAACAAAATATGGGCATGCGGAAGACCACGTTTTTGAAATTCAATGGTATATATAAGTGCTTTGACAGAACCGAAAATCTTTTTTTTCATTAAACAATCTATGAGCTCTTTAAGTTTCACTTTAAACACACGCACAACAATATCAGGACGAAAATTCGAAGACTCATAATTACTCAAATTATCAACAATTTCTGGCCATTGAGGATTACATGTCATTGTTATAAATAAAGAAGGTTTACCGAAATGTTGTACAATAGACATTGCTTCCAAGTAATTTTGATACATGTTACGTGGTGAACCGGTGAAAGAAGATGGCAAAATTACTTTACGACCAACTACTTGCATATTATCATCGCCATTGCGATTTTGATGCAAGAAATCTGTTAAATTATTGTACAAATCAGCACGAAGAGCAGATTGATTTGAACGAATGTAATGAAGCCGTGTACCTTCGATACGAACATACATATCAACAATCCATTGAAGAAATAATTTTTGAGAACGATGCAAAAGACTAAAACCATCACGTATAGCAAGGCGATAAGATGCATATTGCAACATTGTAACTTTTGTACGTGACACATTAGCACGTGAAGTTGAAACTAAATTATGTGGAATATTAACGTGCCACCCAGTATCACCATTTGGAAACAACAAAGGATAAGCTAAAGGATCCAAAGAAGAATCAAGGACAGAAACAGAACGAATTTCATTTGCATTTTTTGAAAAAACAATCATATTTCTTTCAAAAGGTGGTTCACCATCATCATTTTTAAAAATAGCAGCCACATCAGTTTGAACAGCATCATTAAAACGACGAATATCACATTCTCTGTTAACTTTTATAACCATTGACACATCAGCAGTAACATTCTCAGGTCTTTCACAAAATTCATGCATTGATTTGAAAGAACGAACAAAAGGATTCACACGATCTAACTCAAAACCTATCTCACGCATAAGAAAAATTTCACATACATTGGTATTTCTATTCATTCTCATATTAGCAGCAGTATCAACATCATAAAAATATAATTGTGCATACATTGGAGGTCGACCATAAGCAGGAATTAAAGCACCAGTACGATGATAAAAAATATTATGAATTTTAAAATGATAAATACCACGTGCAGTAGAATCCGCTATATTACATTCAGAACTGATCATTGCAAATGCCGAATTATAGGAACGAATATTTGAAAGAAAACTTTTAGAACGTTTTTTTATAGCATTATCATTTGAATTCAATCCTTCGAAAATATTAGAGAAAAATGCATTTTCAGAAAGAGGAGGTAAATTGACTTTGCCTTTATGGCAACACAAAGAAAACGCTTCATTATTATTTGAAGTAACTTCTCTTGCAAAATGTTTGGCATGACAAAAACGACAACTCATATCCAAAGCACCACAAACATACGAATCAAAGTTACCTGGAATCACATTCAAAGCACACTTGAACGAATCTCTCAAAATTACAAAGGGAATTTCATCATTCACCACATTCAATTCTAAATCATTCGCAACATTCATGACACCATTCATGACACCGTTCATGACACCATTCATATCATCAACATTCACTTCATCATTCACAACAACATCAGCTTCAGCATTCATTCCATCATTATTACCATTCATTTCATCATTCATAAATCGAAAAATATCGAAAACCGTCCTTCTTGAAAGATAAAAGACGACTAAAATATAAAATAAATACGACGACTGAAATGAATATAAAATAAATATAAAAATTTTCGTTTTTGTTATTCGTTGTTCGGTTCGATAGCTAATATATAAAAAAGAAAAATTTTAAAGCATTGTTTTAAAGCAAAAAGAAAATTGTTTTTGCATGTATGTAAACTTATAATGCATATGTATAGAAAAAGTTTTCCGTATATAATAACTTTTTTATTTATGATCCGAAAAATCCCAAAAATCTTTAAAATCTAAGTTACACTAATATCAGTTAGCAGTGAAAATTTCAAATGAATCAAAATTCGAATAAAAAAGCCTAATGCCCCACAAAGTTTTAATCTAGCGTATTAATATTAATAAAAATTAATAAAAATTTGGTTTTAGCAAAAAATCGATGAGCGCACTAATCCTGCAGCCGGATCTCGTACTATGAGTTTTTTTCTAAATTTTAAATATTAAAAACGACTAAGCTATGCACATCTAGTAAATTACTTCTTATAATAATTTAAAGATATTACCCATTTATTGTTTTCATAGTATTCCCTCATACAAATTTCTCATCCCTTTCCAAACAGGATGATTATAACTCCAATCAGTTTGATATAAGGTTTCTTTTAATGTATTGCAGGTATCTATTGTGAGTAAAATTGATGCTAAGTTGGCTTACATGGTTATCATTGTGTTAAGAAAGGGACTTATTTTGATCTGAAGATCGTGTGGATGAAACTTCAACATAAATAATACAAAAAATTAAAATTCCTCTTTCAAAAACAAAGTGCAGCATCTGTCATGCAACAGAAGCTCGATACAATTTTCTTTCAAATCAAAAAACAGTGGAAAAAACGAGAAATCATGGAAACTTTTTAATATTTTTTTGAATTTAAAGAAAATTTAACAATTTTTATACTAGAAAAACTAAATAAAAAAGGAAGTGATAAAGAATGGTTAAAGAGATGAAAAAAATTTAGCAGCAAAATTTTTTCTTTTTATTTTGCTCCAAATTTGTTGAACACAATATTCTTCTTTGAAAAGCAAATATGCGTTTCAAGTCGACTGTAAGCCAAAACCAATCACGTTTAATGAGATATGCTTTGATAAAAACAAAACTGTATATTTGTTTACTTTACTAAGTTATGTTAGTAAGCCGAGATGTTGTTTATGATCTATATGTTTATATACAGAAAAAAACAAAATTTCGTTAATTTGTTGCGCTTATTCAAAACTATAACGCAACACTATAAAGTTTTCTTTATTTTGAATGTAAAAATGTAAAAAATAATGTGTGTTTTTTTAGTTAGTTAGTTTTAAGTTAGTTTTAATAACGGTAAATGGAAAATAGTATGCCGCAGTGATCGTAAATACATGTCACGCGTGCCACGTTTAAAAATATTGCTTGTACGACCGACCGTTTCAATTTTGTTAAATTTATTTAAATTTCAAGGTAAATTCAGCTTTCAAAATCACGAAATGAAAAATAAATTTGCTTTAAATTTGCAAATGAGCCCAGATGAGAAATGATAAACTTTTTTAGGTTGAAATTTTCATATTGCTTTGGAACTACAAAAATATGGGCGCCAGATTTGGTGTTTTTGACTTTGGTATTTACATATTCCAAAGGTTTTACCGAATTATAAACCAAATAAGAAGTTGCACAAATATGTCTAACTGGATAGTTTTGGTGTCCAGGACACTACTCCATTCTGCCGGAGAACGCAGGAACTGATCAATAAAAGAATCCAATATCTTCCGTTATCTATGACCATCTCTGACAAAACAGTGGTTCTTCTCCGCTAAATAAAAATGACTTTATGAATGGAAGAGGCTACATGGGAAACAGGGATGGGCAATTATTGAGCACATCGCATGGCAGGAATTCTTGTAAGAAAACACAAGCAAAGAACAAAGTCTTCCGCTGACTAGACGGGAGTGTCTGAGCGCTGCTCTTGAAGTTCTCACAATCAACTTACAGTTGTTCTATAACACCACGTTAGGTGGCCAGAGGGTAATTTGAAACCACAAAGATTAAGATAATCGTCATAATTTGTTTATTTTGCTAGGTTTAAGATACAAGTTTCTGCAACAGGTAGGAAATCACACCTCTCCGAAATTCACATTCGAATTCTGTAGTTTTTTTAAATGTATTATTATTGAGGAAACATTTTATTTGCACTTGAAAAAATGTGGCTGTGTACTAATTAAAAAGAATTTAATCGATCGTAAAACCTTACAAACTTACTCTAATACAAGTATAAGCATTTTTGCTTACCATATCACTGTATGTACTACCTTTTCTCAGAACGAAACTATCTTTTAGAATTAACAGTGTCATCAGTTATTCATTGAAGAAACTTATATCACCTAGGTTGTCACGTAGGTTTACCCTATTTTCAGGCATGAGATAGCTAAAAAATATGACACTTGTCTAGTCATTTGATGATATTTCGAAATCTACTCGTAAGTTGAAAACTTCTCAAATGAATGTAGAAACGATTGAACAAAATTTTTAAAGTTCAAAATGTTTTATGTTTTGACAACATGTTTTAAATATTAAAAGAAAAATGTTTAATGGCTGAACTGGCAACATTTGAAATTGATCTGTCATAGTTTCTTCACCTGGCAATATATTGCTTCAATCGTATAAAAAAATTGCGTATGCTAAATTGAAATATTTGCAAATACGAAGCAATATAGTTTTGGCAGTAATCTTAACGAAATTTGTTTGGCACAGTAATCCGCACTCACTCGCGACCACTGATCTATAAACTTCGATTTCACACAGCTGATGGGTAATATGCAGCCACTGAGCCCAAATATTATTTCTAGGATCATGTTGAAGTAGGTCTAGGTCTTGCAAAACCGGTTTCAGTAAAACAGGTTTTCGGTAAAACCGACCAAAAACGTGCATTTGAAAAAAAACGGTTTGTCCCAATTAAAACCGGACTTAAAAACAAATATTTTTGTAGTAATTCGTACAGTGAAACTCGTAAGGTTTGCATTTATTACGTAAAAATCATGTTTACACGACTTTTTTTACTCCCTCCAAGCAATTTATTTTGTTGTATTATATTCGAATATTAAACCACAAGGATATTACTAATCAATAATATATCAATAATATAATAATAGCCGTAAGTCTATCCTTCTATACAAGCGTAACGGATACCTTATCTATCCTTTAGTCTATAGTTCAAATATAGTTCAAGTTGGTATATTGGTAGCGCGCTCGACTGATGATCATAAGATTGAAAGTTCGAAACCTGATTGTTGCAAATTTTTTTTTATTTTTTTTTTAAATAACATTAAAATTATTGTTTTTTTACACACTTTTATTTTATTCATATTCATACATACATTTCGTTTTACGATAATGCAGTTTTTAAATTTTTATTTTAAATAACATTAAAATTGTTTTTTTTATTCATAAATTCATTATTTTCTTTAAATAACTTTAAAATTATTGTGCTTTTTTATTTTATTATTCATGAATGAATTCATATAAATAAATAATTCATATATAAATAAAACTTATATAAAATTTTGTTTTTGGATACTTAGAATTATCGATAAAGTAGTTCTTTAAAGTTAGTTAAAAAGTTAAGTTGTCTTTTGTATTTAATTTGTTCAAATTAAAATCATTAAAATCATTTCGATATTTACATTTCGATATTAAGAATAACAACTACTACTATAAATAACATTAAAATTATTGTTTTTTTACACACTTTTATTTTATTCATACATACATTTCGTTTTACGATAGAGCAATTTGATCGATAATGCAGTTTTTATAGCATTTTATTGCACTGTCATTTCCCGTTTCGTTCAAATTATTATAATTTCGATATTAACAAGAAAATTAATTAGTTTTTTTACCGGCAGTGCTAAAAATCATATAATAGTGGTTTCCGATAATTATTTGCCATAATTTCATTCCTGTGAACTAAATTAAGGAAAAACAAAAACTACTATTTGAGTATGTATTTCTCTTGCAATATAATAGCTTTATCATAAAAGATCGTGTGACGTCATTTTGTTTAGTTATTTTAAGTTTTAATAAAAACTAGGAGGGCCCGGCGTGCTTCGCTACGCTTATAAATAAAGTTTTTGCGTAGACATTTTGTTGACGTAGAAGCAATGATTTCAAAAAGTGGTAATGAGAAATGCTACCATATAATTTTTAATTTTTCTTTTTAAATATATGAATGAAAAATAATCAGAACTCTAGCTGATCAGTTGGGATATATGAAAAATTAGCGATCAAATAAGTTTTCAAGTAAGCTTCGCTAATTTTTCATATATCCGAACTGATCAGCTAGAGTTCTGATTATTTTTCATTCATATATTTAAAAAGAAAAATTAAAAATTATATGGTAGCATTTCTCATTACCACTTTTTGAAATCATTGCTTCTACGTCAACAAAATGTCTACGCAAAAACTTTATTTATAAGCGTAGCGAAGCACGCCGGGCCCTCCTAGTATCTATTATCAAGAGATGCACCACGTACATCAACACTCATACCATTATCACGTCGACGATACAAAGGATAACCATTCACAGATTCTTTAGTATTTTCAGAAAAAGGTTTTGGAAAATTCTTACTACATTTACCATCTCTCATACAAACAGAATTGGGATTTAGAGCACCACATGGTCCATGCATCATATGACGTTTCACATATTCATGTAATTTAGGAAAAAGAATGGGATCAGGGATTTCAGTACATACAAATTTATTAATCATTTCATTTCCATCAATTCTATCTTCATCTGATAAATTTAACAAAATATGGGCATGCGGAAGACCACGTTTTTGAAATTCAATGGTATATATAAGTGCTTTGACAGAACCGAAAATCTTTTTTT
>OY856187.1:109857200-110057200 GCA_963693315.1 Diogma glabrata
TAGTTCGTAATTTATTTATTACTAAGCGCCATAAATTTATGAATTATAGGCATATTATTTTATTAAAAATAGTTATATTTTGTTCCCTAGTAAGTATATAAAATTTTTACAACAAAGTTATTTCGTTGTTCCTAATTGGTCATACTACGTACCCGATACTCATAAAATTCTATGAATAATATTCATAATAAGCTTCTTAGTGATTTTTTGAAGAAGTATACCTTATAAGTATATAATACACCTGGCTTATTCACGGTTGAGAATTAACGTAATTTAAGCATGGAATATAACTTATTAGGCATAAAAAAAACCTAGATTTCTATCTGTGTACGAGTCAGACTCGTGATTGTTTCACAAAGCAAAATATATGTCCACGAGTCAGACTCGTGATTGATGCACAAGGGGTTAAAAAAGAAAAGAGGAAACAAATTGATGAAAGTACATGATTAAAGGTCTATTTCCTCACTTTTTGACACAACATTTCGTAAAATACTAGCGCTATTATGGCAGGACCAGAACCAGAAAATTGTTCTATAGTACAGCGAACATAACAGCATAGAAAAATATAGATTTTTAACAATTTTTAAAAACAATGTAGGTTGAAAACATTTGATATTTTTATGCAAAAAACAGTTTAGGTTATAATATACATTTTCAAACATTAATAATTTAAACCGATTTGATAAAATGAACTTTAAGAAACTCAGTACGAAATTTCGTTGTCATTGTCGATGTAGGGGGTTGTGAGAAAGGTTCGGAGCTCAACGCTAATCCTATATTTAATTTTTATTGTTTTGGTTTATTTTTTTTATAGAACATAAAAATTATTCCTTTTTCATAAAAATTCCTTCATAAAAATTCCATTTACGGCATTTAAATTTTTCGATAATGTAGTTTTTCAAAATTATTGCTCTAATTGTCTTTTAGCCGTTTCGTTCAAATTTATATCGTTGCGATATTAATAAGAAAATTAATTATTTATATGACAGATAGTGCTAAAAATCATAGAATATTTTTTTTCCATCATTATTTTTGCATAGCTTCATTTTCTGTAAATAAAATATAGGATAAAAAAAGCTGCTATTTCAGTATTTTCTTATTATTATTATTTTCAACCATTTGTCATTGATCGTATAAAAATTTATCGTTAACCTCACGATGGTTTTTGTAGATTTATAGTTAAGCAGAAGGTACACACAGAATAGATTAGAAGAGGTTGGATTATGATGGATAGTACTTAGTAGTTGTATCAAAGCCGGATGAAAAGAGCAAGAGTGTATTGGTGTGCGTAGGGAGGGGAAAGGATGGAGGGGCGGGGGGGGGGGGGGGGGGGGGGGGGGGGCGGAGCCCGCGGGATACCCCCTAGTATTATATATGTTAAAAATAAAGTATTGGTGCTATGTTAATACAAAACAGAGAACAGAGAACCAAAAATACTTATTTTATCAAGAAGGCTTTGAAATTTTATTTAAATTTAAATTTGAAAAATTTATGAAATTTTTAACCATGACCACCAACCGTCAATTTCATATCAAAACATAGATTGCTTTGATTTAAAAGAAAGTATTTTAATGTTTGAGTGTTGGCATATAGTTTGTATTTAGTTTTTTGGAATTTTTGGGCATTTGTTTCAAAAACTGTTGCATGCTACTAATGTGTACCAAAGTTGTGTAATGCTGTCCTCGTTTTCGTTTGTCCAATTACCAATAGTGAGATTTTCTAATAGTTCAGTTTTATTAAATATTTTGTTTGCAACATGAGCTCGGACTAATAAAAGTTTGAAAAATTAATAATACAATTGATGTATAATGATGCAGTAATTGAAAAGCATATCTGTCTTCACAGGATTCGAATTACGGTACTGATGTAGAAGGTTCGAATTTCCCTAGTTGCTTGAGTTTAATTACTCACAACAATTTCTAATTAATTCGGCAAAGAAATCTAAAAAAAATTTGAACTAGCTATAAGTGATTTATTTGAGCCAGAAAAACTGAAAAAATATTAAAATATCGTTTATGGTTACTAAGAAACCGCCCAAGTGGCAAGCGAGAGTCAGAAAGGCCATTTTCTTCAGCATTATCAGATCAATCTATGCTTAATTCGAGCATTCTATAATAGTAATAAAAATAAACCATCATGAATTTCTTATGAAATATTATTCTGAATTTTTATTTTTTAATGAATTACGATAACCTTTAATTAATATGGACGTTATATTTGAGTAATTGATGGTTAAATTTTTGCGGCACAAAAACGGCACAGTCATTAAATACAATCAACAGCCAAAGTACCTGCGAATTACTCTCGATCGAACTCTTTCCTTTAAACTCCCCCTAGATAATACGTCAAAAAAACTTAAAACGAAAAACAATATATTGCACAAACTGGCAGGCTCGACATGGGGTGCTACTCTAGCTACTCTTCTCATAACCGCTCTAAGCCTTGTGTACTCGGCTGAGTACGGAGCACCAGTCTGGTTGACATATATACTCAAAAAGTTGACTGCCAGCTCGCCAGCTCCATGCCACGATGCGTACTATAAGTGGTACTATCAGGTCCACTACTTTACCTTGGCTCCCTATGTTAAGCAATATCGCTCCACCTAATCTCCGACGCTCGCATGCTATCATGCGTGACAATAAGAAGGTAACCGTCAACATCACGTTACCCCTGCACAAATATTACGGTGACCACACTCGTTGTCGATTGAAGTCAAGGAAGCTTCCCCACAAAACCGCCTGCAATCTGCTGAACTATTGCAATCAAATCGATTGTAAGCTCATTTAATGTGTATTCATGTTTTGTTTTTAAATTTTATTAATTTTAATTTGTAATGTTTATGTATCACGTAAAGAAAAACCATTCGCTAAATAAAATCTGATATTTGCCAATCTACATTCATAAAATGAGTCCAGAAAACTTCTCAGATACTTCTCCCATTTACTTTAAGCTTCAATTTACTTTAGCTTCTTCCTGAACAAAACGAAATTTTGTCTAACACAACCTGATATTTTCTAATTCAGTTGAGGGTTTGATTTTTTAAGTAAACTTCTCAGAAAACCTCTTCATTTTGTGTAAATGTTTCTGTTCAGTAATTACCAGTTAAAAAACTGATATTTAATTTGACTTTATATTATAACCCAACTGTTTCTGTAAGAACAGAAAAATTCTAAAATTTAGCGAAAATGTTTCTTTGCAATAATCCCAATTTTTTTAGAAAAATAACATTTAGAATTATAAGACACTAGAAATGAATGTATTCAATTGAATAGAATGAAATTTGCTTTGAAAAGCGAAACAACATTTAATTTGATATTTTTAAACAAGATCATCCAGAATAATTTAACCAAGAATGAATGAATTAGTCCAGAAAACATTTCAGAAAGCCTCTTCATATAGTGGATATTACATTTTTCTTTAGAAAACGACATTTAATAGGAAACTACCAAAATTTTTTCCAATCCATCTTATTCTATTAGTCTAAAAAATTTCTCCTTTTAGTGTGCTTATTTTCAATAATAACAACTTCTGTGAAAAAACGACATTTAATATGACACAAACTGATATTTACAAATGCAACTGTTCTAATTAGTCCGGAGTCCGGACAATTTAGTCGAAAACCTCTATATTTAGTATATATGCTTCTTATTTAAAAGTTACAAATTTTTGCGTAAGACGGTCATTTAATCTGACATTTTCCAACTGTACCTATTAGCCATCAGTAACCAAAACTGGATTGAATTAGAAAATTTTTCCATTTAGTGTAAATGCTTCTTTTGTGAATTACTATAACTTTTGTAAAAAACGACATTTAATCTGATTTGACCTGATCCTAATTTATCAGTTCCTAATAATCCACAAAACCAGAAAAAACAATGAAAGTGTATTAATTTATTTAATTTTATTACATAATATTATGAATATGTATTTGTAATTTGAACTACTGTAAGAAGCAGAAGACGTTCATCAGAAAATAGAACTTATGTGAATCAAATTTTTTCTTCCAGTAAACCAAGTTAATTGGAATCTCTTATTTACTAAACTGATAAAGAACAATGCATAATCTAGTTCGTGTGATTATCCCACAATTGATTAAACTCGGAACCAATTAAATTTAAATAGACATTAACACTTATCTTGCCACCAAAATCATCATTTGAATTTAACCTAAATACAAATGATATAATTGCATAAAATAAATTTACGTTCACAATCTCTTCTAAATGAGTCATGTAATTTATTTTTAATTTCAATTCTGATCAAATACAGTTCGGAACTTTCACTTTAATTACAAAAAACTAAATCGAAACAAACAAAATCAACCACAATACTATTTTTAGTGATAGTGAATTTTTCAATACAATAATTATTCTTAAATTTTTCATACAATTTTCATTAATAATTTAACTAATCGTTTCATTGTAAATTGATCTATTTTATTTATTTAAATTAACACATTGGGTGTCAAACTTAGCATTATAATATTTGATTGATAGTTTAATAGCACATACAGATTAGATTACTGATTAGTATTATTTATTGTTAGTATGACTGTTTGGTTTCAATTGGTTTTTTTTATTAAAAAACAACATTCTTGAACTTGAATGTGTCATAGTGAGATACTGAATTTAAAAATCGATTTTTATTAACTTAACAACGTTGATCCAAGCACAAACAAAGAAATTTATACCACTCAGAAAACATTAAAAATTGTTAATAATTAATAAAAACTAACAATACAACAATAAATACTACAAGTTTTGCACTTCAACAATTATTATTTCAGTTTAAAAAAAAACAAATTCAACATAATTATATTATATTTTTTTTAAAAAAAAACTACCGATTTGGTTGATGTGAGCTTTTAAGTTTAACATTTTATGTACGCTCATGAATATATCCCATATGGATTTATGAATAAATTGCAATGCAAAAATTAACTCATACAAAATTAAATAAAAGTTTGTCTATAATATAGTCACGGTTAGCAAAGCAGTTTTATATATTAGTTTTAATTTATTTGAAAATTCTTATGAATATTTAATAATTATGGATAAAAGTTCGTAAAGTTCAAGCTCAATGATTGAAACTAGAATGAACGGTCAAAATATTATGAGCTCGTTTCATATTTCTAATAATATACTCTACCCCTATTCTTACTATGTTTTGAAAACCAATATTATTTCGAATTAGCAAATTACTAATGTAATTTGTTATTAGTGGTCGAACCATTATGCAAATACAGGCATGTTTTTGTTATTTTCAGATGTTATTTGCTACTATGTAAGTGCAACAAATAATATCTTGCAATTGAAGACGTAGTTAGTTTATGTTTCGAAAAACTTTGAGTACCAGTAGCACACCTAGTTTTTATTCAGATCTTTATGTCTAATAAAGTTATTTCTGACTTTTTAAATATTGGTAAATGAGTTATTATTTTTAATCACGGATGGAAAATGATTGAAAAGTACTAATGGTTGAAAAGTACTAATTACGTTACGATTATATTTTTACTGTGATTTTGATTAAAATTTGATTGATTCGGATTTGAAAATTATTATTGTGAGGAACAGAGTTTCAAATTGACTAAACTAGATCAACACGGTCAGATCAACAAGATTATTTAGTGTTAAAGTTGGAACACAAATATCGATTTTATGTGTTAACTTGATTTTATATTCGTTTATTTGACTGTATATCTATATATTAATAAAATCTCTGGGCGCTACGCCCAGCAAATAAAAGACTTGCTACTTCGGTATGTATTAATACACAATTTTGTATTTCATGCAGAATATCCTTAAAATTCAAGAAAACAATATCAAAAATAATGAATACCGCAAAACATTAAATCGAACACGTTCTCCAAACAGGAGTGTAGTTTGCAGCACGAGCGTAGCAAGTACTGTAATCACTCGCGTGTGGAAAAACAGTTCGCGCTAGTTATACACAATAGTTATTGTAATAAATGCACAAAACTGATTCAATTTTTTGTTGGTTATATAACTTATTCTACAAATGTATAAATAAATTTAAGAAATTTAAACCCAAACGAAAGCGCACCATTTTCATTGTAAGTTTTGTATTTAAAATTATTCTTAATGCTAGATAGATTCCAGTTCGCTGCTACTTTGTAATAAACTTCTAAATCTTAGTTTGATTTCATAATATCGACCAATTTTAATTTGAAGTGGTCGATAGAAACGAAATTTTGATTTATCCAAACAAATAGTTTAAATAAATAATATTATAATACATTTAATAAATATGAAAACAGCAATCCGGCTATAAAAATACCGAATATAAAGGACGCCATCTATCAACAGTCAGTATCAACAGTCAGTTGATTTTTGGAGTTGATGTAAAAATATTAATAAAAAAGACATCGTTCGTGTTGTTACTCAAACAATCTTTGAAGCATATCTAGTGTGTATCTAGTATAGCGTCTGCCATTGTATTTATTACTTCGGTCTGAAAGACCTAAGTATTCATGAGCGGAAAGTGAAATTCTTAGCCCCACTTTTTTGGAATTTCCCGACGTTTTAGGACCTTGCGATTCTAAAAAAGCAAAAAAAAAATGTATGTCTGTCTGTCGGCCGTCCGTCCGTCATTACCTACGCTGCAGGGAAAAGGCTGGAGGGATTTCAAAATTTTTTTTTTCTAAAAATATGTATTCACAAGGGACAGGTCCGAAAGGACGCTGTGTTCGATAACTGTACCGGAAATGTGTCAAAAAAATCATTATGTGTGTCCAAACAAGGAAATTTTTATATTTTTGGCTTAAAAAACGTTTATTTTAAGTGATTACGAATTGGAACATTAAATTTGGAGAAATCTTGATGGTCGGGATTGGTATGTGAGATCAAAAACTAGATTATTGCATTATAAGTTTGTCAAAAAAATAATGTCAAGTTTGTCAAAAGAAAGATTTTTATTTATTTTTTTTACTCAATTTTTTGGAAAAAAAATAAAATTAATTGTTTGTTTGAAATGAAGTTTTATCATTATTATTGAGAATTATGGCATTATAAGTTTGTCAAAAAAATGTTGTCAAGTGTGTCAAAAGATTTTTATTTATTTTTTTACCCATTTTTTTGGAAAAAAATAAAATTGTTTGTTTGAAATGAAATTTTATTATTATTATTGAGAATTTTATTGCATTATAAGTTTGTCAAAAAATATTGTCAAGTGTGTCAAAAGAAAGGTTTTTATTTATTTTTTACCCAATTTTTTTAGAAAAAAATAAAATCAATAGTTTGTATGACATGATGTTTTATTATTATTATAGAGAATTATGGCATTATAAGTTTGTCAAAAAATAATGTCAAGTGCCAATTTTTTTTAGCCAATTTTTTGGGTCATAAAAACATGACGGCGTTATAAAAACATGACGTAAATGTAATTTAGAATGAAATTGGACATGGAAATTTTTGAATTTGTTAAAGTTTTTGAAATATTTTTGGAATTTTGAAAAAGTTTGTATTTTTGAATTTGGAATAATTTTTGCAATATTTTTCGGCAAAGTTTTTAATTTTTGATTTTGTAAGAATTTTTCGAATATTTTTAGAATTTTGAAAAGTTTTAAAAATTTGATTTTATTATAATTTTTGGAATTTTGAAAAAAATTTCAATTTTTGATTTCGTAATAATTTTAGCAATATTTTTAGAATTTTGGAAAAATTTTGAATTTTTAAGAATTTTTGAAATATTATTGGAATTTAGAAAAAATTTAAATATTTGATTTTATTCTAATTTTTGGAATATTTTGGAATTTTGAAAAAGTTTGATTTTATTTAATTTAACAATCTTTTTGGAATTTTGATTATAATTTTCCGGCAACGTATTGATGTTTCGTGTTAGTTTTGTAATAAATTTTTAAACAGAGATAAAAAATACTTGTACTTTAACAAAGAATTATGTTTGATATACATCGCTACCCAAAACTAAAAACCATGTCCTCATAAAAGTATTTTGCCGAAAACTATATACAAATCCTTAACCCAGACCGAAGTCTTGATATCTCAGAGCTGTGTGATTTCAGCCCCTCCATATTTTATTTTATTGCAATCGAAATAATGGAACTTGTAAACCAAAATTTAGTCTAGGTCCACCATCCACAGAGGTTATGAACAAACCATTAAAACTTGAATAGTTGAATAATAATACAAATTCATTTTCTTATAAATTCCGTTTTTTTGGTTGAGCAAGACAAATAATTATCGTAATATACATAGATACATCAATTTTATTAAGATATAAAGTAATATAATTGATACTTTGTGTTTTATATAATCGTCTAATTATGTTGTGGAGTTACAAAAATTAGTAATATTTTGAGAGATATTAAATATGAAGTTATTAAAATTTAACATTGCGGGCAATTATTCTTTCTTTTTGAGCAGGAATGTTAGGCTAATTCAAAATAAGATGAAGGTAAAATATATAAAATGCAATGCAGTGCGTCAAGAAATATTTGTTATTTTTATTTGTTGGAATTGTTATTATTATGGGATTATTGGAACTATTTATTATTGTCGAACTCGAGTTATCACCACAACAGTATGAAACAAGAAAATAAATACTGTTTGAGAGTTACAATTTTTTTTGCCATATTTTATTGTGCTCCACGTGCATTTGTAGCAGTTTAATATAGTATTTTAAAAAATCAAAGCAGCCTGATTTTTTATAAGATTTTTTTTCGGTTTTTACAATGGTTAACATATTTTTTTTCATTTTTAAATTTAATTTTAAGTAAAATCACAAAGTCTACTTGATTAAATAAATCTTTTCGATTTTATCATCTGCTGTTATGAAGGTTTTTATACTGTTTTTCTGTATTTTTAACATTTTCAATTGGTGCTTTATAAAGATTTATATGCGTATTTTCAGTGAAAGAGATAGGAAATAATAGATTGTATATTAAGAGCAGAAAGTACTATATTGCTACGTGCATGAAAATTGCTGGTTGAGACGTAGCCGAAACCAGCAATCATGTCAGAGCAGCAATGTTACTTTTTGCTCAAAGTATACATACTATTTTTTTAACGACTGCCGACAATTGTAATCAAAGTTGCAAAGGAGGCATTTATTTGTTGTTTAAAAAACGTATCGTCAAGTTAAAATTTTAAATTAATAAATTTAAAATTTATACAGAGTTTATATCTATTTTTAAATAAAAATAATTTAAAATGAGAAGTAGTGATGAAAGTAATCTAATAAGCACTTCACCTCATATAAAAGAAGCAGCCAACAGTTTAACTTTAGATCTGTTGCCTGAAAAATCTAAAGTCCGGTATGAAAAAGCTTACCTATTATTTATCAATTGGTGTAAGAACAAAAAAAAGCCAATTTTTATTCTGAAGATGTGTTTTTGCTATATTTTGGTGAACTATCGCAGACAAAAAAGTCTTCAAAAATGTGGTCAAATTATTTAATGTTAAAATCAACATTCATCGTTAAAGAAAATTTGGATATTAGTAAATATAAAAGATTTATGCGTTTTATAAAAAAGAAGACGTCGGGTTATAGAGTCAAAAAATCAAAAGTGTTTTGGGGAGAAGAAATTAATAAATTTTAATATTATGTCTTTGTCCATTTTGTCTTTGGTTTTACTTGTGTTTTTGCTTTCCGACTAAGAGCAGAAAAAATTAAAAAATGCTCGCTAAACAGCAAAAGCCAACTTTCAGTTTTAAACTGATAGATAGAAAGCATTATTTTCTATGACAGTCGTTAAAAAAAACTATTCTGTGTTACAAGCGATATAGGGTTTGTCCATACTTGTGAGATAGTTTCCATCGCTATTGCTCGCCCAACTAACTTCACACGCGTTTGAACAAACCATACGTGCTAGTAGCACAATATACTATTGATTCCGCACTAAAATTAGTATTATCAAAACATAAAAACAATTAAACTAAATATTTTAACCATTAAACATAATAGACTAAGAGCAAGCGACGGCCATACTTTCGTTATTTTATAAAAGCTGAAAGTTTCCCTACGCATACCCCCTACTCAGGTAGGAACAATTAGCGACATATGAAGATTGGATCATCGTGGCTTTGTAAGCAACAGGTAACAAAGGGGCATACAATTCCTCCAAAGTTTTGTGAAAGTATAAATGGTAATTTTTTTATATATCGTTCGGGATAGTACTAGAAATCAAGTCATTCATTGCCAGACACTTACCATCGTGGCATGCTCCTGCCAGACACCCTTTATTTTTAATAATTTGTAATTAAACTTTCGTCATAGTATAAAAGCTGTATTTTATGTATGTTACTTGGTAAACTATCAGAAGATATTTTCTTAGCAGTCAGGCATTTTCCATACTGTTTACATCTTGCCAGACAAATTAAAAGTCTGACGTAAGTGTGAGCGCGAGGCAATATAAACATACAAGCGGATGCGAGTGAGATAGTTTATATAATATAGTACAAAGTTTAATTTTTATGTCAATAAATCAACAAAACGAAAATCTAATAGTTTAATATATAATGTTTATTCTCTTCCATTTAATTATATCAGCTTTATTTGTATGTTTTTTCGATAATAATAGTATGTATTATTGTATTGTTTTCTAACCTATAGCCTAATGAACTTAACCTATTGTCTAATGAAAATTTTCCTATAAAAAATTATCATTATTCAATTGGTATGATTCCAATTGGTCAAATTGTTTTGATTTCATTAATAGTAGTTTATGTAACAAGTACACAAAATATGGTTTTGGCGGACGAATCGTAATGTTTCCGGACGAGGTGCTAGCCGAGTCTGTAATATGAAGATTAGTCTGCTAAAGCCATTTGCGTACGTGTTGCATACAACGTTTGTTTGTATTAGCTCTTAGGATTTTTTTTCTTATTTATTGCTTAGGCTGATTCTAATTGATGCTAAATTGTACTAAACGTACTAAATCAATTTAGTCAACTATTTTATTTGACTAAATCGACATTTTTTTCTAAATAATTTGGAAGAAATTCATACGTTAAACAATATCCGACAACTTGATTATATTAATTTAAATTAAAATTCGGTAATGTTGTAAAATTAAATTTAGATTTAGCAATTTAGTACAATTTAGTCGTCGTTTAGAATACAGCCTTAATTTGTTTTCTTGAGTACCTAAACATTTGATTTTTGAACAAAACTTATCAAAGCAATTGTGATTATAATTTGAAAATTCATTTTAATTCTGATTGTTGTCGAGTGCAGTCGCAAAAAATTTTGTTCTATAAAATTAAAATAAATTAAAATTAAATAACAAATTGTAAAATAAACGGGAAAGTTTGTTTAAAAAAAAAAAAATTTGGTTATCATCGAAGTGTTATAATCACATAATAATGACTCGTAAACCAAACCGTAATCAAGTCAGAAATTGTAGTGATTTCTTAAGCTCAACTAAAGCAAATGTGTCTCAATCAGTCTGTGAAATTTGTAATTTTAACTTAGCAAAAAAGGATAGAAAAGTTCAATGTGAAACGTGTAAAAAAATATTTCATGTGGAATGTGCTAACGTTAATCGTATTACTTACTCCAACATTATAGAGAAAAAAGTCAAATTTAATTGTACTAACAAATGCGGTAAATCTAACGCCAAACGCTTGCCATCAACAGAAAACATCGATAGCGATAACGGTTTCACCACTGATGACGAACTAGAGGGCTCAAACAATGCTGCAAAATTAGATAAAATACTTAAAATAAACAAAGAAATGCAAAAAATTCTTTTAAATTACATAAAACTCGAAGAACGCGTTGCGACCTTAGAAAATGAAATTGTTGAACTTAAACAAGAAAAACTTAATGATCATGTAGTTTTTGGTGGTATATCTCATTCAACGGAACAAACTGATCTAGATATCGTCTTAGAAATCACAAAAATACTGCAGGTTCCAGTGACCAAGAGCGATATTATGGAAATTCGAAGAAGCAAAAAAGGAAAGTCAGAAAATGTTAAAAATGCAAATCCTCCAATTATTGTACAGTTCATCTCACCTATTTTCAAAAATAAATTGATGAAAGCAAAAAAAATTCATGGGTCAATATTTACTCATCAAATTACAAAAGAAGTTAATTTAGAAAAACAAGTTTTCTTATCCTCATTTCTCACAATGCACAATGTCGAATTATTGAATTATGCAAAAAAATTAAAAAATGAAGGCTACAAGTATGTATGGTATGATAACTTTAATAATCATGTTTTAATTAAAAAAAATTCTGATTCAATTACTACGGTAATTAAATCAAAAAATCAAGTTGACGAAATTATTAAAAATAAATTATAATTTGCCAAACTCTAACACAAACAAAAATCATGGATTGCACACCTTATAATTTAGTTGATTGTATTGACATTAAGTATTGCATTAATAAAACCAACAGTAATTTTGATTCTAACTTGAATATTGTTTATTTTAATGCTCAAAGCATTAGAAATAAACTCGCTGACATAAAATATTTAATATCGTCATATAGCTTTGTTGTTCATGTAATTGTTTTAACGGAGGTTTTTGTTAATAAAAATGAAATTAATTTGTATAAAATTGATAATTATACTTCATATTTCTCTACTAGAGAAGACAAGAGAGGTGGTGGTACGGCAGTATATGTAATTGATAGTATTAATTCAGATTTAGCTTTTGATTTATCTTTTAATTTAAATAATTTTCTTATGATTAAACTCTTAAACATTGATTGCAATATCTTAGCCGTATATCGTCCTCCGTACAGTAATATTGATATGGTAAATGAATTTCTTTTGAAATTTGAAGAAATCGTACAAAAAAACAAGAATACTTATATAATTGGGGATTTCAATTTCAATTTACTTAACGAGCACGACAATGTTGTACAAGCATATAACAATGTAGTACTTTCTAACGGATACATTATCCTTAATAAGATTGATTCTGAATATGCTACACGTATAACCAATACTTCAAGAAGCATTCTTGATCATATTATTACTGATATTGTTACTCTAAAGTTTTATTTTTCTATCAATGATAGTGTCATAGGAGATCATCAAATGTTGGTATTTAGTATCGCCAAGGACAACCTAAATATTCCAAAAACCATTTCCAAAACCAAAACAGTTTTGGAATATGATAAAATTGATAAAGAATTATTTTCAAGGATGATAAATGATGCCGAAACATTTGATGATCTAATGAATCTTTGTTCGTCAACTATTCAAAATCATACTAAAACTATAAAAAAAAATATCCCTATCATAAAAGCTGATCCATGGATCTCAAATGAAATAAAACTATTGCAAAGAAAAAGAGACAAATTTTACAAATTGAAGTGTAAATACAAAACTAACGCTTATCTAAAAGACAAATTCAATACTTTAAAGAAACAGTTAAAAGATTTGGGAAAGCAATCCGAAACAAAATATTTTGAAAATGAATTAAACAATAATGACTTTAGAAAGGTTTGGCAAATTATGAACAAACATGTCTTCAAAAAAACTAGAAATACAAATAATATAGCACTTGCACATGAGAATAAAGTATCTACTGATACAAAAATAAATTGTAATATATTTAATAAATATTTTGTTAATTGTATTAAGTCAATTATTCCAGATAGTGATATAAATATTGATTCCATCTTAAGTCAGCAGGACGATAACACTATTGAAATTGTAAGCCAAACAAACCAAGATGAAATCATAGACATAATCACAAAACTAAATCAAAGATCGGCTGTAGGATACGATGGAATCTCGGTGAGATTTTGTCTATATTTTAAAGATATTTTAGTACCCAAATTGTGCAATTTGATAAACATCGCAATAGCAAAACATGAATTTCCAGACTGCCTCAAAACAGCGTTGCTGATTCCTATCCACAAAGGTTCGACTAAAACAACTGTGGGTAACTATCGGCCAATTTCGCTATTGAGTACTTTCTCCAAAATTTTTGAGAGTGTTCTTTTCCGAAGACTAAACAAGTTTTGTCAAGCAAACAACATAATAAGCAACCATCAATATGGATTTTGTGAAAGATCAAGTACACTATCTGCTGTCTCTGAAATCGTAAGTGATATCAAAATAGGGCTTGACAAAAAGCAAATGGTAGCATGTCTCTTTATTGACCTACAAAAAGCGTTTGACGCAGTCTGCCATATGATCCTAATTAAAAAACTATATGAGATTGGTATTAGAAACAATAGCTTAAAAATGTTTCTTAGCTACTTAAACAATAGAAAACAGGCAGTTAAAATAGATTCAATTGTTGGTGACACTGAAAGAATCACGTATGGAATTCCTCAAGGCTCTTTACTTGGACCACTTCTTTTTAATATTTATATAAATGAAGCACTTTCACTCTGTTTGAGTGGTAAGGTCGTAATGTTCGCAGATGACATGGCCATAGCATATAATGAAAAAACTTGTAGTGACCTTCGACTTAAAATGCAATCAGATCTTAATCTAATATCCAACTGGGTTGACTGTAATCACCTGAAAATAAATGAATGTAAAACTAACTATATGATATTTACAACCAAAAATAAATGTTTGACGGAATTTTCTAATTTTGATCTATATGTTAATAGTAACAAGATAAAAAGAGTCTATTCCGCCGAATACTTAGGACTTTCCATTGATCCTTATCTCAATTGGAATAATCATATAACCAAATTAAAAAGCAAAATTCGCACAACCAATTTCATTCTGTATAAAATGAGAAATATACTACCAATAAAAATTAAATACTTGATATTCCATACGCACGTTCTAAGCCATATTAGGTATCTGCTTCCAATCTGGGGCATTACAGCATGTGCGAGGATCCAGGAAGTTCATGTATTGCTAAACAAATCGTTAAGAAACGTAAAAAATTTACAGTATAACTGTGCTACTGGTCTACTGTACAACAAAGATATTCTACCTGTACAAAAACTAGTAGACTTTGAGATATTGTTCCTTATCTTTAAAATCAAACATAATCTCATTAAACAAAACTTTGAATTTCGCAAAGTAAGTTCTCTTCATGATTATCCTACAAGATATGCAGATCAGCATTTTATTATCCCTTATTTTAGAACCGCCGGTGGTCAAAGTTCTATGGTTTATAAAGGCTTATTAATGTATAACAATCTTCCTGATGACTTAAAAGATGAATCCAGAGTCAGTTTATTTAAATCAAATTTAAAATCATATATATTTGAAAATTAATTCTAAGTATGCTTAAAATAAAAAATGTGTACGTTTGCTTAAGTTTAGTTACAAAAATTAAAACGTATGTCTAAATTATATAACCCTAATGTTAAGTAAAATCTAAGTAAATACAAAAGCTAATTTGTCTGTTCTCGATAACTTATTATATTAAACTTTACTATAATTATTTGCACCTAGCACAATGTGCTTTTGCAAATATATAAATCGTTTATAAAATTTTATATTTTTATATTGTTAAATTATGTATTAAACCAATAATAAATAAACAAAAGCTAGAAAAAAAAAAATAATTATAATATAAAATGAAAACAAATTTTGAATCCGCTAAAGTGTTGTCATAACGACTTTAAGTACTAGGCCGCTAAAATACAATTTTGCGGACTCTAAACAGTTCTAAAAGTAATCATTTTTTGGAGCTAACACTAAAAAATTATTTTCAAATTATAATCACAATTGCTTTGATGTTTTGTTCAAAAATCAAATTTTAATTTAAATTCTCTTATTTCGTTTAGTTGAACTTGGTAGATTGTATGAGAAGGGCGTTTTTTATCATCAGGTTTTTTTTATTAAGAAATTCGATTTATCAATTAAAACAATAAAGATTTATTGTTTTAATTGAAGAAAATGTTTTCAGTTTTTATAATACACAATTCTTTGTCAGAGAATAAAGTATTTTAATCGATTCGTGAATAATGAATTTTTTCGGCAAACGGCTGTAAAGTTTAACTTTACTGCCGCTAGGGAGTTAGCTAAAGTCTTACCTTTAGCCTGACAGCAAAAGTAACGTCTAGCGACAGCAAAAGTAACGCCATTTTTATTTTATATTACGGAGGCTGTAAAGTAGCATTTGTCATTTGTTAGTTTGTTATTTTTTCAAACATATTGTATAACCATGACAACAAAAAATAAGTTGATTCTCATATTATGAAATTTTGAAAAGGCTGCTATGATAAAAAATTTTATAAATACAAATTTAAATATTTTCTTTCTCATTTTTGGAAGCAATTATGACGATACAAATTCATATTTATAAAAAGTTTGATGTATTAATTTAATATTTATAAAAAATTTAAACGTTTGCCGAAAAAATACTGTATTTAATTCGGAGCTAAAGTGACTTTTTGTGTTTCGTCTATAATTGTCAAACTATAGACTCAACACAAAAAGTATCACTTTATCTCCTAATTAAATAATGTACTATTATTCTCTCGCAAATTAAAATTCTCGCTCGTGCCTCGCTCGAATTTTATACTTTTGCTTGAGAATAAACTACTTCATTATTCACTCATTGATTAAACTACTATTTATAGCCAGAAAACATGTTTAAAAAAATTAATTCTGATAGTTTCCTTAGTAACATATCCAAAATTCAGCTTTTATACTATGACGAAAGTTTAATTATAAATTATTAAAAATAAAGGGTGTCTGGCAGGATACTGCCACGATAGTAAGTGTCTGGCAATGGATGATGTCATATCTAGGACCCGAAGAAAATATAAAAAAATTAACCTTTATGCTTTCACGAAACTTTCGAGGAATTTTATGCCCCTTTGTTACCTGGTTCCTGCCAAAGCCATGTGATGATCCAAACTTTATATGTCACTAATTGTTCCTACCTAAGTAGGGCGTATGCGCAGAGAAACTTTCAGCTTTTATAAAATAACGAAGGTCTGGCCGTCGCTGAATCTTGCTCTATAACCGAAATTGAAGTTTGAGTACTCACAACATTTTTTCGATTATGACTGTGTGCGAATCGACAAATATTTGACACAATAAAAATTACAAGGAATTAAAAGGAATTTTATTTACAAAAAAGTATAAATGTAATAAAAAAGTTACACTAATCCATTGAATTCGTCATATTAGAGAGACAAATATAAAGTGAGGTGAGATTAAATCCTTAAATATTCTTCTGTTCTTCTGTCAAGAATAATTTCCCTCTGTCATAATTTGATTTTCCTCCTGTCATAATAGCTATACCAAATTCTGACGTTTCATTATGGTGAATATAAATTTCAAAAGACAAAATTATGACAATTAATAATTTGCATCTTATTTTGTCGTTTCGCACACAGCCTATATAAATGTGATGAAACCGTGTTCATGTTTTTCAACCGATTCGGTATTTTTTTATTGTGTCCTTATCCTTTTGTAATATGGGTTTTAAACAATGTTTATTGGTGTTATATACATGCATGAGATAGGAAAAGTTGTATTCCATAAATTGAAGTTGTTTTCAATTTCTGATTTGTAGACAGTTAAAATTGAATAGCAATTGAAATCCCCAGTAGCTTTAATTAGTAAGCAGCAACCAATATAAAACTCATGGAATGTTTTGTTGACGGTTACGGATGGAAACATTATTTACAAATTAAATGAACTGCACACAATACTAGTGTCCTATTCGTTGCTTTATAGCTGCCAAATTCGTGGAATATTAGTATTGTAATAAATTTTTTAAAGTGGTCTATCACTCAATTCGTCTGAACTAATAACAAGTCTGTTCCTGATTTGATCGCTAAATTTAAGGTTAAAACAGTTTGTTTTATTAGGTTATTTAGAACTGTTATTTAGAATTCAAGCAATCTATCCATAATATTCTAAGACTGAAGTATTATTTTAACAGTTTCAGAATCTTCGACAGTTGCTTGCAAAAATGTCCTTTATAATCATAGCGTCAATTATAACACACTAATTTAGTTTAATAAGCTTAGCCTTTTATTTGCACTATTGTTTCACTTATTGACACATATCGCGTTCCATGTACAATCGTATTTTATCACTTCTGTAATATCACTTATAAGTTTTCCTACTACAATTGGATTTTTAATTCTAATGTCTGGCTATACTGATCAAACAACCATCTCATTATGTCTTCATTACCCTAAATTACGCCTCTTCTATGGCTGTACATATATCATAATCCATTCATAAAAATTATAAAGTTCGAAATTTCTAGAACAGTTGAAATTTGTCTTAGTTTATTTTCCTTTAGCAAATAGAGAGTGTGCAATATCCGAACTGAGTGTTAATAGGAAGAAAAGTTAAAGAGATATGTTTATTATAAGAGAAAAGCATGTTTTTATTTGGATGTTAATGCCGACATCGTTGACTAACTACAAGATTACCGTAATACTTCAATGTTTATTTTATTTTAATTCAATTCAATTAAATTTTAATTCATTCTAAAATTAATACTATCCCTTTTATTATTTCCAGGGTGAACGAAATACCTCAATAAATAGATCAAGAATAAGAGGAAAATCAAGATATAGCCATTCGCAAGTTGAAACACAAGTGCTGCCATCATCAACAACAAGACCAAATACATCAATACGAAGTCGAGCGAATCTTAGAAGAATCAGTACAAAAATAAAAAATGATACTGAATTAGAATTAGGGTCCCCTAGTTTAAAAATGGAGTTTGTTCATAATCAAGAACTTACAATAAATGTTAATCGAGTTAACCGTAAAGAAATTGATGAGGATGTTAAAAGTTCAAAAGAAAAAACCGCGTTTAAACCGTTTCGAAATAATAGGTTTGATAAGCTCCGTAAAGCGGGGAAAAATGATTACGATGGAACAATAGACGTAACCACTTCTAATAACATTGAAAAAGGCTTTAGTGATTACGATAATTTACAAGAAATAAGTACACTCAAAACAATTCGAAGGAATAAAATTGATAGAATTTCTTATCAAGAAAACAATAACAGCGATAGTTCAATAGAAAAAACAACAACAACATTAAGAACTCTACGAAGCAGTAAATCTAGAAAAACGCCGACAACTGGTCGGAACTATGAAAGCTCACAAGAATTAACAACTTCTTCAAATGATAAAATTCCCGATGAAAAATCTACGCAGACCCACGAACAAGACTATCGCAATGTAGAATACACTACAGAAACAAAAACCACATCCAAACCGTATAGAGGAATTAAATCAAGGACTCATCGAGGACGAGATTATCAAGATTATGAATCTTCGAAAGAAATAACATCTACAGTAGCTGCTTATAACACTGTCACATTACCGACATTAACAACAACATCTAAGCCTAGTCGAGCAAAGAAATTTAAAAAAATACTGAGAAGACAGCATCCACGTAATGATAGCTCAGTAGTTTCAATCAACAAACTAAAAGATACTACATCTGTAACGACGCTTCGATCTAAAATATCTGATAAAAATAGTGTAACAGAAAACCAGGTTTATGGTAGTTCAAAAGAAAATCGACCAACATCAAAAACGTATGAAATAACTAAATCTGGAGAGAATCATTATCAAAACTCAAAAGAAATTAGTTCAACGACACCATACCGCATCGTATCTTCGTCAAGTGCTTCTGTAAATCACATAACTCATAGCTATCGAACCCGGTCAAGGAATTTAAATAGTCAACGTAGCGTCAGTACATCAAAACCAACAACAACAACTACTACTATTTCGTCTCCGCTACCTACTAAAACATCTACTTCAATATCCATCACTACTACTACGTTAGATCCAAATATTATAGGAATAACACAAAAAAGCCATTCTCGAAAAGTATATGGGCGACTTGGTCGAGTTGCTCAAAGCTTTACGACAAACAACGATGAAACCGTTTTAACTACAACCTCTTCCTCAATAACAACCAAAACTTCGGTAAGATCAACATATTCATCTCGATCCACACGAAATAGTACAAGTTCTTCTAGCCGAAAGTCAACCTTAGAAGTTGCTCCACCGTCTAAAGTGAACAATATTGATTCAGATATTGAAGAAGAAAATTATCCGGCAGTTTTCAAAAGTTTTATTAAATTGAAACATTCTGGAAATGTCGATTTGCCTACATTAACCACAAATAAATTAAAACTCACAACCTCAACGGCATTACCAATAGAACCACTAAAAGAAAATAAGAGAAACGTCCTTAGATCTTCAGCTTTAAAATCAATATCGCCAAGAACACCATATACGACTAGAACCTCGCTTACCACAACAAAACCGTCCGTTGAAGAAGATGTTCGAAATAGAATTGTGCATGGGAGTTATGATTCTTCAACTGAAGTTGATTTAAAAAAGAAACATAAGACAGTCAGTAGAGGTCGCCATCCAAAAACTACACGCTCAACCCTTCCATTTGATTATGGGTCAAGTGAAGACGAAACTCATCATGATGCTATTGGTGAGGAATCAAAACTTTCGTCTCCACTTCCTACCCCGTTGAGGTATCATTCAAACTATCGCAGTGATAATTTTAAAAATTTAATAGGTCAATCAACCTCATCTACGAAACGACAGAAAGATTATCCTGTTTATACGCCTACGATTCCGTCAATTACTCTGAAACCGGTAAGTTTATTTATTTGATCAGCATTTACATATTTGTTGGTGATATCGTGAGTAAAATGAAATTATATAAGTCGAACTGTTTATTAAAATCAAAGATAATATCATAAAATTAACCTAGGTCATTGAATTGGATTGGTCACTGAAAATTGACCGACTTAATCGAAATAAAACTCAACAGCCAGTATCAAAACCAACATTTATGAGTGAAAACCCGAAAAGGAGAACTACAGTAAATACTAACATTGCGCCTACGTCGACGAAAGTTCCATTTACATCTTATTTTTACTTTCCTATTGTAAAGAAAAGAAAAGTGATGTCAAAGAAAAATGTGTATATGGCAATTAAAAATAAAAAACAAAAGCCAAATCCTAAACAAGAAGCAATAACATGGCTACATCCTTATAAATTGGAAAACAGTTCATCGATTGCAAAACAAATAACAAATTTCTTTAAATCAAGCTCGTTATTTTGGAAAAGTGTTTTTTAAGCTCATTTGGTATTAGGGCAGATCACATTATGGACCACAGTTTGTGTTTTGTCATTCACATTTATTTTAAGTTCCGCACAAATTTCTAAGCACAACTTTTCTTCAATTGGCTATAGTCATATATATAGTCATAAAATCGTCGTGATCATAACAATGTAATATAAAATTCAATAAAATTTAAAAAAACGTTTAAAAATAGAAACAATTTGAAGTTCAGTGTCATCAAAAGAAGTAAACAATACAATCGTATAGAAAAATCTAAACGATAGTTGTTGATCATAATAAATTTTATTTCTACTTGAACTTTTATCTCAATTTATTGAATCGAAATCTTTTATTTGTAATATAGGTGAAAGTTTTATTAAATGATTTTATAACTAATTTAGCAACAGTTTGTTGATTAAACATGAAATCGCTTTAATTATTGTTGTGAATAAATACTTAAGAATAGGAATAGGAATGTTTGGCCTTGTTAAATATTTTACAAAACAACAAGTGGAATCGTATTAAAATGACTGAAAGAATTTGACTGATTTTATTACTGAAATGAGGGCATTAAATTGTTGAAAACAAATATAAATATTAGAACGTGATTCTGTTGGCTCTTTAAATACTAAATCGAAGATATGTTGTGTGATTGCTAAAAAATTAAAGTCGGTCAAGTGCGAGTATAACTTACTCGTCAAAGAGGTTGTTAATAGTTCACCAACCATATCCACAATGCTCGCACAATTTTTGTTTGTAATTGAAATCTTTTAATTTCTTGTTGACAACACGAAGGATAGGCTGCCTGAACGCGTTACAAAATTTGTTTAAGTTTATTCTACTCTTATTTCTTCAAACATAAATATACCAAAATTGAGCTGTTTTGTAAAATTTCCACTACATTTTCTGTCTTTTGATTTGCTTGTTTTTCGTTGATTGCAGTCGAAGGTGAGGTTGGATATTATAAAAAAATGGTTTTCCTGTGATAGGTAAGAAAATTAAGGAATCGTAAATTTAATTTAAAAAATATGAAGGGACTGAAACCTCAGGACCCTGAGATATCAAGACTTTGGTCTGTATTAAGAGTTTTTATAAAGGGTTTTCAGAAGAAGGCTATTATAATATAATATAGTTTCATTGGACAAATAATATAAAAGTGGTTTTTTATTGGTGTAGTCCAAAACAAATTAAAATAGATATTTAAATAATGTTTAAATTTTTTATATTTGCGAACGTTTTCGGTTCAAAACATGAACCATCATCAGGCAAAAAAAATATAATATAATAAATATTAAAAAACGTTCGCAAATATAAAAAATTTAAGCATTATTTAAATACCTATTTTAATTTCTTTTGCACTACACCGATGGAAAACAACTTTGCTATTATAATAGCATGAAATAAAGCAAAACGAAGATTCACTTAGGCAACTTCTCCATTAAGCGTTCTTTAAGGTTAACTTTTCTTAAATACGACATTTAATCTGTCCATTTAAATGTGTTTTTAATTTTTGATCTACGGAATAGGATTGACCACACCGCGTACTGCAGTCCTTACTATTGACAAATGATTTAATGTGAGATATCACATACCACTGGCAGTAGCAGTGAGATATCACAAGCTATGACAATATTTTACCCTCAATCTTAGTTATGACATATTCCTTTATAATGACACGCTTTTGCTTATCAATCTCCATCTTGGTTTTAATAATTAAGAAAGACGGTGTGTCACACAATCAAGGAATATGCCACTAGATGGATTATTGCCAAGTACATTTTAGTGTTGGTTCTACAAATCTTTTAAAAATTTGCCTCGTACTTATTCTATTTTAATTTTAATTTTCGACCGAATTGTTGCAATTAGGTCAGAAAATTTAGCAGAAAAACTCTACATTTAATAGAAATGCTCCTTTTCAATAATAACAACTTTTTTGAAAATAATCAAAAAAATCTATTTAACGTGACACGACGTGATATTTTCCATCCCACGTGTTTCTATTAGTAGAGAAAACTTCTTAGAACATTTAATCGAATACTTATAAATATTTTCCAATCCAATCCATATTTTCTTATAAATATTTTCCAATCCAGAAAATTTAGCACAAAACCACTCTCAATACTATAAATGCTCCTTTTTAATAGTTACAACGTTTGTGAAAAACGACTTTCTTTTCTCGTGTTTCCCTTACAAGGTGCTGATATGAGATTTACCCCGCAATTCTTCCTTATCTTGCTTCAATTAAAGTTTTAGGGTCATACCATACGATTAGCTTATCTTAGGAACATGAAATCATCCACACAAATCTAGCCTCTTCCATTCATATAGTTTTTGGAGGGCTTTAGCGTCGGGGAACTACTATGTTTTTCAGAGGTGCGCAGGGTACAGGAGGATATGAAATTGAATTGTTCGTGCTTGGTGGTATATCCACTAGTGCCAGCCCATAAATATGTTCTTTAAGTTCTCTGCCAGCATAAAGTGGTGTCTCTGCGACAAAATAGAGCAGATACTCCGAAATCAGCTCATTTTCAGTAAATTGAAGAAATTGTATTGTACCTAGTTTTTTTTTATTATTCCCTTAGTTTTTATCTGAAAAATTGATCAACTCTAGTAATTTTTTCATGACAGTTATTAATATTTTTATTAATCGTAAGGCTGACATCAAAGTTACTGTAAGGTAGAACTTGATCGACACCTTGAATTTAATAAACTTACTTTTATAGAAGCTTCTGCAAAGAATAATATCGTCATCAAAGAAACACAATTGACATAAAATTTGATGCTTTCGTTCTAATGTAATCGATCATAATTGGTTTTTAATATTTTTAATAACTGTACCAAAGTGCTGGATTGGTTTCAAGGTCATCAAACTATATTTATGGTCTTGTTTACACCCCACAAATTAAATTTAATGTAGCTAGATTATTAAAGTGGATGGATGCTGGATTTACTTTTTGGACAAACTGTGTTTAATAAATTTTCTTACACTAGTTACTGCATTGGTCAAACGTATTGCCTTAAATCCAAACCTTAAATCCTAAAAGTGAATTTTACAGCAATTTAATTTCTCTTTATTCAGACTAATTTTAAAACTCAGTTATTTCCTTTTAAAAAACTCTTTGTATGTGATCCATCAATTTCTTATAAAAATTTTGAGTCTACGAACACAACAGTTCAACAAAACCTTCGTATGTTTAACGCTCAAAACTTTGTATTAGTTATGAAAGTGAGTTCTAGTGCCTGAGCCCACACCGAGATCCCGGGCAATCGGCATTTTTCGGAGCTTACCGAGCGAAAAAGCGGCCGATTTGAAGAAAATAGCAAAACAAAAGTTTTCGGGCTCGTCAAGGACAGGCGCCTCACGAAGTATAAAATATGTGGTAATCATCACATGAAATCGGCGTGGGCTCAGGAACTATTCTCAACGATCCCAGCTTACACTACTATTACTTAATACTGTGTGTTCAATCATCTTACCTGGAGTTGTTTTTCCTCAATGTATAAACTATCTGTCTGCTTATTAAAAAATCCAGCTTGTTCTTAAGATTTCCACTGTTTGTCTGTTTTAATGTTTCATAAAATTCTGTAATGTTTAGGTTCATAAAGTAATTTCTTTTACCGTTTTTAAGTGTTCGTTTATGTGTATTGTAGAAGGAGGTTTGTCTGGTGGTCCGTGAAGGTCAACCAGAGATTGCGCACGCTATTTACCGTGCCGCTAGCTCGATAGAGCGAAGGTTCTAGCGTCCTACCTCACAACACTAGAAAATTTAAAATAACCAAAAAAAAAAACAAAGCGTGCTTTAAAATATCACTCAGGTTCTCCAGAAGGGAGAACTGCCAGGTCACAACCCTCCGTAAATTATATTTACGTTAACACAACATATAAAAAAAACTATAAGCTATGGAAAACATATGACCACTCACCCCAACAAACGAACTTGATGCGCTATATCTTCGACTTCCTGTCCCGATGCAGTTGATGACGTGATGATTAGATTTGATCCATAGTTGGATCCTTTAACTCGGCTGCCCTGACCTGCCAATACTGGGATTTCCTCATATAAATAAAAGAGCACTCGAGCACTCGCATTCATTGCTTTTGAATTACATATATATTTTTTTGTTTATATCTCACAAACTTTATTATTTCAATTTCTTCTATGGTGTTCACTGTTACACTGTAACTATCATATACATAATATTGCTTATATTCTTAACATTCATATTTTCGTTTTCAGAAAACCAGTTTAGCTTAAAAACTCGGTTTAAATTTAAAAGAACAAACAAAACTGTTTACTGGCGAACTTTATATTACCCTTTGCAATAATTCTTACAATAATGTTGACAATTTTCACTATTTTTCACTAATTTTCGTTAATAATAATTTTACAATCCCAAATTCATTTCTGTTATAAATTTTCACCTTAATTTAAAAAAAAAACGTTTAGATTAATTCTACTAATTCTAAACTAGCTTAATCAACAACCTGGTCACTTTCATGACCAAAAACTTCATGTATTTCTCTACCATCTAACTGGTAAATCAACTCAATCCCGACTCAAACTTGACTCCAAAAAAAACTCACATTACAAAAATAAACTAATTGTTCCCCACAATTCAATATCCCAAAACTGAATAATAATTTTCTACATTTTTGGCACGAGCTAAAATGAAATACCCGATCAGCATAAATTTTCTTTAACCGGTAAATTGTCTATTCTGCAAGTTATTTAATTTTCATAATTATGAAAAATTATGAATGAAAATTAGAAAAAAAAAGTCGATACGTTGCTTCCGGAAGGGTCAAATTTTAGAAGTATTTTAAGTGATTGTGTTCTTGCATACAATTGAGTTAAGAAGTATAGTGACTTCAAAGATCTCTATAGTATATTACTATAGGTAAAGAGGACGGAAATGGAAGCACAACTCACAGGGAATATCTTGCCCATTACAGTATTCGATATATTACTCTTGTTTTATGGAGAGAAATGAACTTTTTATTTAGTTTTGATCACTATATATTTTATGGGAATGGCGGTATTTGTTATGTGATATCTCACGTAAACTAGTATGTCAACACCAAGAACTAGTGTACGAGCGGTTGTAACTAACACTTTTACTGCTTATCCAGTCGATTTTTAATATTTTTATAAAACTCTATCAAAGTGGTGGATTGATTTCAAGGTCATCCAAACTATATTTATGGTCTTGTTCCACAAATTAAATTTAATGTAGCTAGATTATTAAAGTGGATGGATGCTGGATTTACTTTTTGGACAAACTGTGTTTATTAAATTTTCTTATGCTAGTTACTGCATTGGTCAAACGTATTGCTGTAACCTTAACTCCTAAAAGTGAATTTTACAGCAATTTAATTTCTCTTTATTCAGACTAATATAAAACACCTTCGCATGTTTGACAAAAAAGTACTTAATCAAATTTGGGCAACAGAAATGATACGCCACCAAATTCAAAGTAACAGCAATAAAAATTTTAGAACACGAACACTCCCACTTTAACACTCAGTTATTCCCTTTTAAAAAACTTTTTGTAGGTTATCCATCAACTTCTTATAAAAATTTTGACTCTACGAACACTACAGTTCAACAAAACATTTGTATGTATGACGCTTACAACATTGTATTTATTATAGCTTTGAAAGTTAGTTCTCAACAATCCCAGTTTACACTACTATTGCTTAATACTTTGAATTTTGTGTGATAATTGAGCATCATTTTACTTGGAGTTGTTTTTCACCAATATATAAAATATCTGTTTGCTTATTAAAAAATCCAGCTTGTTTTATAAAATTCTTGAATGTTTAGGTTCATAAAGTAATTCCTTTTACCGTTTTTAGTGTTCGTTTATGTGTATTCGATATATTTTTCTTGTTTTATGAAGAGAAATGAACTTTTTATTTAGTTTTGATCATCATATATTTGATGGGTATGGCGGTATTTGTTATGTGATATCTCACGTAAACTCGTATGTCAACACCAGAAACTAGTGTATGAGCGGTTGTAACTAACACTTTGTCTGCTTATCCAGCGCTCGTTGTGTTTTAGGTGATTAAACCCTGACGGTGGCATGTCATCATACATTATAATTCATACACTCAAAGAAAAAAATAGTCATATTTGACTATTTTTTAACTAGTTTAATAGTCTGATTCGTGACCACTACATGGTAAATTAAAATAAAGTGACTATTTAGTTGTTAGTTTCATATGTAATTATATATTAAAATTAAATTAATTTTTTACAAAAAGTACATAAATTTACCTATTTAATAAGATTGTAATTACATATATACAAAAATTATAAAACTTATAAATAATTAATTTACATTCAAAATTTGCATATTACAATGTTTGTATACACAAAAATTAATACATTTTTTTTAATACTAAATTCATTTTTTAATATTTCTATTACATTTTTATTGTTAATTTTATTAAAATCTTAGTATTAATTATTTAATATATAAGTTCTAAATTTATGGGGTCTATTCTATAAAATCTTCTATCGAAAGTTTCTGCTATTCTTTTATTTTTTGTATGAAATTTTATAACGGGAAAATAAAATTTCATACAAAAAATAGAAGAATTTCTAAAATTCGAAGATTTTACTGAATAGGCCCCAATATCTCTAAATAACCAAAGATATTATAATAAGTTCGAAGAATTTATGAACGTTCAATTAGTGATATTTTCTAGGTTATATACAAATTCAACTAGTTAATAAGTTTTAAATTTCCAATTAATTCAATAGCTCTCCGCAGTATGAAAGCAAGAGATTTCCAACTATTTTTAGTTTTGGGCAGCGATGTATATCAAACATAGCTCTTTGTTAAAGTACATGTGTTTTATGTTTCTGTTTAGAAATTTATTACAAAACTAACACGAAACATCAATATGTTGCCAGAAAATTATAACAGATCATAAAATAACATAATTTAGTGAAAAGAAAATACAATCAGCAAACTACTAGAAAACCTCTTTATTTAGCGAGAAAATATTGCAAAATCACAAATTCATATTTCTTTTAAAATTCCAAAAATATTGTAAAAATTAAATAAAATCAAACTTTTTCCAAATTTTAAAAATATTACAAAAATTATTACAAAATCAAAGATTAAAACTTTTTTCAAAAATTCTGAAAGTATTGCAAAAATTATAACAAAATCAAAAATTGAAACTTTATTCAAAATTCCATAAATATTCCAAAAATTAGAATAAAATCAAATATTTAAACTTTTTCTTAATCCTAATAATATTCCAAAAACTCTTAAAAATTCAAAAATTCAAACTTTTTCCAAAATTCTAAAAATATTGCAAAAATTATAACAATATCAAAAATTGAAACTTTTTTCAAAATTCCAAAAACTATAATAAAATCAAAAATTTAAAATTTTCCAAAATTCTAAAAATATTGCAAAAATTATTAGAAAATCAAAAATACAAACTTTTTTCAAAATTCCAAAAATATTTCAAAAACTATAACAAATTCAAAAATTTCCATGTCAAATTTACGTCATACAACAGCTAATTTTTTTTTCCAAAAAATTGGCTAAAAAAATTAATGAAATTAATTTTTTTGACACACTTGACAATATTTTTTAGACAAACTTATAATGCAATAAAATTCTCAATAATAATAATATCATTTTCATTTCATACAAATAACTAATTTTATTATTTTCTAAATAAATAAATGAAAATCATTCTTTTGACATTTCATGTTTTTATTTTAATTTCATTTTTTTCCAAAAAATTTGGTAAAATAATAAATAAAAATCTTTCTTTTGCCACACTTGACAACATTTTTTTGTCAAACTTATAATGCAATAATCTAGTTTTTGATCTCACATACCAATCCCGACCATCAAGATTTCTTCAAATTCAATGTTTCTATTCGTAATCACTTAAAATCAACTTTTTTTAAGCAAAAAATATGCAAATTTCCTTGTTATCGAACAAATCGTCCTTTCGGCTCTTCCCATTGAGTAAACCTATTTTTAGAAATATAGGAATTTTTGAAATCTGTCCAGCGAGAGATTTTGTCGGTTGCGACGGACGGCCGGCAAACAGACGTACATTTTTTTTGCTTTTTTAGAATCAGTAGGTCCTAAAACGTCGAGAAATGCCAAAAAAGTGGGGATAAGAATTTCACTTTTGGCTTGGAATACTTAGGTTTTTTTAAAACCGAAGTATTATAACTAAATAAACAAATCAAAGTATATATATATATATATATATATATATATATATATATATATATATATATATATATATATATATATATATATATATATATATATATATATATATATATATATATATATATATATATATATATATATATATATATATATATATATATATGTATATATATATATATATATATATATATATATATATATATATATATATATATATATATATATATATATATATATATATATATATATATATATATATATATATATAATTAAACTCAAAATACTAAGATACTTACTTCAATGCACATCGAAACTAAACTAAATAAACAAACTAAATTTTTATACCAAAAAATACAAAAATTATTTTCTTTTTTGTGTTAACTATTTTAATAGTTCGTATCAATTATTCTATTATTAATTTTAACAATTTTTGTAGTTAAAAATAGTCGAACATCAAATTTAGAGATATGACTATTAGAAATAGTCAAAAAATAACAACTTTTTTCTCTGAGTGATAGCATCAGAGTTATACATGAGAGTTTTTGTCGAGAAGTAACTAGCTATTTTTTTTTAAATAAAATGTGTTGTGTAATAGGGTTTAAAATATGTGTCACAACAACACATAAATACCTTTTAAGACCTAGGTCTAGACCTCGGTCCCACAACAACGGGCGTTCTAAGGTGTTGATTTACGATTTTTTTTAAACCTATGCAGGTTGAAGCCACCTGAGACTAAGGATTCTGGCAAACTATTCCATTTGTATGCAGATCGGACAAAGAAGTCTTTCTACGATCTGCCAGTATGACAGCGCGGGATCTTTACCGTTTCACTGGTTGCGGTAGCCGATTGCCGAGTGGAACGGGGGTAAGAATAAGTTTAAGGCATGATGCCGCTGATTTCATCTGAGCACTGTTGATGACGATATTTGTAAAAAAGAATGAGGTCAGCAACAGTGCGACGATGTTCTAGGGAATCAACTTTTTATGTCAAAGTTCGATCACCCACAATTCGTATAGCCCGCTTTTGAACAGAGTCCTAGAGGGCCAAGACGGAAACAGAAGCAGCACTCCAAACTTGACAACAGTACTCCATACAGGGATGAATATAGGACTTATAAACATGAAGCAATTGGTATGGAGTGAAAAATTTTTTGCATCTATTTAGGAGGCCGAGTTTTTTAGACGCGCTTTTTGCCATTGCCATTACATGATCGTTTCAGAGCAGGTCATTTGAAACTGTGACTCCCAATAAACGAATGTTTTTACATTCACCTATTGGTTCATCATACATACTGAATAAAATATCTTTGGGGAGCTCGGTCTTTAATCTGGAAACAATCAACATCTGTGTTTTGGTAGAGTGGAAATTGACCCGGTTTTAGTCACCCCAGTCGGCGACTTTACTATCGGTTATAAGAGATCGCTTCAGTTTTATAAAAAGCGCGTAGAATTTCGTTCCGTTAGCTGACATAACATTACCGTTTGTTGTCTTTTTGTCTTTTAGTCACCTAACATACTTTCATCGCTTCATATACTAATTCGTCTTCGTTTTTAACCGCATCGACAGGAGATTTTTCAGATAAGCTGTGATGAAAGGTGCTGTCAAATCAAAATAATGTCATGATGAAATACGTACATGATTTGGGTGTAATTTTTTACCTGCCAAGACCTATTTGTCCATACCCATTTCTAGTCGTCGTTGTAGAGTTTTTTTTTTTCAAATTTGGTCTTATTTTCTCCTTTGTTAGAAAGATTGCTAAAGGATTTGTTTATGATCAAAATTACTTATTAGTTACTAGCATCATAGCATTGTTGCTTACATTGGTAGATGGAACTTACCTTAAATCTTTTCTCAACCGCGTATTATTTGCTAGTGAATGCAATAAGCCAAAATGTCGAAAGACTCATTTAAATTGAATGATTTTCCGGCATCAGTAGTCACAGAAGGTAACAAACGTTTAAACAAAGATTTTATCAACCCCTTTAACAGAATTTGATAATAAAATTAGAACAGATTTGTTGCTGCTCAAATTAGAACAGATTTGTTATTAGTCCAATAGTGTCTTTGGGAATTAATAGCTGTGAATTCGACCATCATAAAAACTGTTAGCATTTTGTTTAAGTTAGTAAGTATAAATATTTTTTTTTCTGGTATAGTCTTGCACATATACACTATATAAATATTCTAATAACCGAGTTTATTTTAATTTTCGTTCTCTGCTTTGTCACCAACAAATTAAATTTTTTCTTGTAAATTACGAAATTTTGTTTTGAAAATTAAAGCACCACGCTATCTTTAAACCTTTTTTTTCTTAATTTATTGTTTCAGGAACCAACACCATACTTTTATGACTCAATTTCTACGAGTGTAAATGATTTAAATCCAGTTGCCAGTAATTTAATACAATCACATATAAATGTTGAAACATCCCATCATTCACCATCAGTGACAGTATCAATATTCAGTGCTCTTTCAGAAATTTTATCGCAAACAACAGAAAGTTTGAATTTCTTAACATCGACTACAACAAATTCACCAATTGAAACAATACAAAGTACAACAACCACAACGACAACCACAACAGAACCAACTACTACGACTACCACCACTACCACTACTACGACACCTCCACCGACTACTACGACCTCTACGACAACAACGACCACACCGACACCGACTACATTGTCAACAACAACAACAACACAGCCAGCACTACCACCAACAGCACAGGTACCAGAACTAAAATCTATATCCACTTATATTTTAACTGCAAATAGCACTTTAGCACGTAATTTTATAGCTGTAAATAAAAGCGAACAAATTTATGATATTCTAAAAAGTGATGAAAATAATAGTAAAGAAATAACTAATACTTTGGCTAACCCTTCTACTACTCCTCTTTCTTCAAACATTTTAAATGAAATAATATCAGAAGCTCTTTCTACGATACCTGATTCTAATGATGATAACATTAGTAGCGAAGAGATATTGGGAAATGAAATTCCTGTTGCAAAACAAACCAGCACAACTTTGTTTATTGATGCTCAACCAAGTAAATTGACATCAGATACTACTCCCATTATTACTTTATCAACATCATCATCAGAAAGTAGTCAAACTAACATTCCATCAACTACAACTTACATTCCAAGATTTGCTAGCCGCATTCCAATATTAGGATATCGGCAAAAAAGTACAAATGGTGTTCAAGGAAAATCTATTTCAGATTATACGCTGGCAATAGTTGAGACAACCACAATGCTCGTTGCTACAAAAACAAGTGACTCTGAAACTTCTGTTTCAAAAGAAACGCCTAATCCAATTTCGTATTTTTTTATTACAACTTCTTCAACTCCTACTCCAATACCTTCTCCATCCACTAATACTCCTGAGCTTTATCGTCAATCCATTATTTCTTCCTCTCCTAAATTTTCCTTCCTTTCACCTCCTCGAACAACTGTACCAACACAAAATGTAAACGAGTATATAGTTTATGGAATTCTACCAAATAATACGGTAGTCGAACGTCGTATTATATCTCCAATTACAACAAGAACAACACCCACAGAATCCGGAATTGTAATTTATGGAATTTATCCAAATAATACAGTTGTAAGAAAATATCCAAATGGAACAATTGTTAGTGAGCACGAGTATAGTCATACAAAAATTTTGACAGATCTTAATCCAGAAACACTAACAGCTCGTTTAAGAGAGGAAGAAAAAAGAGCATTATTAGAAAAATATGATAGCAATAGATCAGGACAAAGTCGAATGTTAGAAAGTTCGGTATACGTTAATGGAATGCAATTCGTTGATACTAATACACAATCGGTATTTAATTTTTTGTTGTTATATTTTTGCATGTATATGAGTTTAACACAGGGAAATGATTTTATTTTACTTTTATTTTTGGTTTGTAAATATAACATAAATGGGTGATGGGGTTTAATATGTAATAATTTAGTTTAAATTCTTGCCCTAACAATTTTTAAAGCTATTTACATAAACTGTTTAATGGTTCGAAATTCGAAATGGTGTTTTGCTGTATGAAATTATAATTATTTACTGTAATGTTAATTGTTACACAAACCAAGTTGTGTTGTTCTGGAAGAAACATATTTGTCTAGCAGAATAGGACATAGGAATGTGGCACCTTTTATGTTCGACATAAGCTAAATTTAATGGTCGGAGTTTCATCATATCACCAGTTTAATCATATGTTTGCTTTTTCTTTCGTACCATTAAATAGGTGCTTTCAATAACAATAATCTAATTGTAATAATTGAGAACAAAAACAACAAATTATTTGTAGAAGTTTCGTAATACCGTAAAACTAAATTAAATAATTTCACTTTTAGTTGCTATAGTAATTAGTATCACAAAACTATCGTCACACTTTATAGTTATCACAAAAACAACTTCTTAACGTAGATTTTTTTAATTTCATGTACAAAATTTTTAGAAATTTGAGTTTATTTCTATTTTTTTTATAAAAATAAAATCAACTTTATTACAGAATTCAGGATCAATTGTTGATGTTCTAAGAAAATTCACACAAAGTGACAATTTGCTATTGAAAACATCAAATATTTTTAGTTTAACAACGCCATCGTCCATAAAAATATTAAGCAATAACAATTATAATAATAATTATATTAAAAAATTAAATAATAAAACAAAGAAAATTAATTATTTAACCCTTAATATTGATCCATTGGTAAGTAGTTTGTTGGTTTTATTGTTATTTTTGTTCTCAATAAAATACTAAAGTATAAAGCAAAAAAAAATGAAACCGTGACAAAAGTTAAGGAAAATATTTGAAATTTTTAAAATGCTTTTACAGACAAATCAAGTAACGACTAATTCAGAAGAAGATTTGAATGGAACGATATATCGATGGAAACCATTTGAGTCTAGTACAGCCAACAAAGGAATCGAATTGATAAGAAATTTATCTGTGTTGGCTACAGCTACTCCTAATTACAATTTCGATGACGGAGTTGTTCAGTCATTGACAACTATAAGAGCAAACGATTATATAGATTTAACTAACAGTATGACTTCAACAGAAAAAAATATCGCTTTTACATCGAATCCTGTTATAAATGTTAAAATAATATCGGAGTCGACGACAACAGCATCTTCTGAGTGGCCAACAAGTAAAGTTACAACAGACTCAACAACAACTACTAGTACCACAACAACAGAAAGAACAACCACAACGACTACTCCACCTCCACCAACTACAACTGCTACAACATCAACATCTAGTACAACAACAACAACACCAGCACCAACCACAACTACAACAACTGAGACCACAACTACAACAACGGAGCCCACAACAACCACTACAACGACAACTACACCAAAACCAACAACTACTACTTCAACTCAACGACCACTCACAACGACCACTACAACTACTCTACCACCACCACCCTCGTCCACCATGGAACCTACAACAACAATATCAACAACTACTATCCCCCCACCAACTCAACCTTCCAGAACAACGGTGAAAGCAGATACAACAAATGTCCCTGGACTAAATCAGTTTGATAAGAATTTAGATTTATGGGAACAACTTCTTAGATTGAGCCCTGCATTGATGCCTACTACAAAGGCCGGTACTGTAACTTCCAAGCCAACAACAACAACCACAAGTACGGAAATACCATTTCTGAAAGAATCAATTAACGAAATCGAAACATCAAGCTTAGAAAATGTGTTAGATAATTCTCATATAACAACACCAAAAATATCAATTGCTCCAGCTACATTAGATGATGAGGCGTTTTTGGTAAGCATATGGAGTTGAAATGTCTTATGTTAATTTTTGATTATTATTTGTCGTTTTTAGCAAGAATTATCAAAGTTGATTAATCCAGCTATTGTGCAACCAAAACAAGAGGTAGAAAACGTAGCTCCACAAGTAACAATTTCTAGTACAACTAAAATTCCAAGTACAACCACTTCAACAACATCAACGACTACAACAACAACGACTGCAAAACCAACTACAAGATCAACACGACGTCCCGCAACAACAACCAAATCAAAACAAAGTTCATTTTCTGATCAAGATGACGTTGCTTTTTTGGTAAATATTTACATCACAAGATATTTAAATAATTAATTGCAACATTTATTTTTTTAGCAACGGTTAATTAATTTTGTGAGTGGGGGCAATACAACACCAGCTCAACGACCAACTACCCAAAAACCGACAACAACGACCCGACAAACAACTAGAACTACAACTACAACCACAACCACAACACCAAAACCAACAACTACTACAAAAACTACTACAACAACTACTACAACACCAGCCATCACCACAACACTTAATGATAATCCCTTAAAAATACAATTACCTGCTGGATTAGGTAATCAAAACGACGATCCGGCTGTGTTTTTGAATCAAATCACCGCTTTGCTGAATGAACAAAATAAAGGTCGGTCAACGAAATTAACAACCGATGAGATTAAGCAACAACATCAGCTTGATCTTTTGAATAGTTTTCAACAAATTCCTACTAAACAAACAAAATTGACAACAATTTCCACATCATCTGTTACAGAAGATGAAGTATTTTTGAATAATCTGGTAAGTTCAAAGGTTTGAAATTAAAGAAATTGTTTTGATTTTGAAAATCATTGCTCGTACGGTGATAGGTAGATAGATAGATATGGAAGTGTAATTTTGTACTGCGTTCTAAAACATCTATTGTACCCTAACTGTTTAGTCGCTGATGATTTTCCAGTTAGATTATTCCCACCAATACAGTGCAATGTTAGATTAGCCCTTCTCTTGTAAATCAAAGCCACACAATTTTTCAAAGTGATTTATTCTCATTCAATTAATAGAATTGCTTTATTCGTATTTCTCTTTCTTTACATCAATATTTTTTAGGTGTTTTCCTAATCTGAAATGGCGTGGAGGAATCTCTGTAAATATCCTTAGATTGCTTCTATTCAATCTTGAAAAAAAGGGCAACTCTCTTTTAGTTGAACAGTTCTTTTGTAATTAAAACAACTGCCTTGGACTTGTGTCATTATTCCAAGTACCCTAACCTGGTGGTAACCTGGTACCCTAACCTGATTTGACTTTTTCTTAGTTTAAATGTTCTGGATCTCATCTTCTCACACATCCTACTGGTGGTGCTCTTAACTAAACAAAATTTTGTTTGTTTGTTTGAATAGCGATATACCGCAAGAGTGATTGTTAGTCCTTTAGGCTAATGCATGTCGAGACTTATGATCCCGCAGACTCTGAGTAGAGGTAAAGTTTTGTTTCATAAAGGAAGTTAGAGTTGGTGAGGCAACAGGGAATAAACCTTGTTAGTTATAATTGTTTTTTTCTAATATCAGCCCTTCTTGTGCTGTTTCATCAGGCCTTTGATCCTCGACGAGATATAAACTTGTCGCAGCTATACTCAAATCAATTTTTCTGTGGTTTTTTAAAATTTTAGTCAATTAATTTTTTGCCATTGTGTTCGTGGTTCTTTATTTTAGTTCGTTAGAATATAACCTTGTGGGTTCCTGAGGTGAGGTGGACTTTAACGATAACGGTGGTACATCTAAATGCATAATATTGTACTTCACGCCTTGCGGTCGCCGCTCCCAAAGCAATGCAAAATTCCTACAAATTTAGAAAAAAAATCATACAAATTTTACTTAAACTTAAAATTTATAATTAACCTAATAATATAGCTTCTTAAACGATTTTCCACAAAATTTAAAAGTTATAAACAAAAAAGTCTTTCAATAAAATTAAAAATTATGAGAATGTAAATGAGTGAATAATGAGTTGTAGCTGACAGTTCAACCACTCTAAAGCCTAGGTGGTTATGAAAAATCTAAACGAATTGTGGGCAGTTTGTTAGAATTTCTTGTTGAGGACAACAGTTTGGCAATCCAACACACGTAGTGTTGTTATGATTCTAGAAAACTGGATTTTAATCGTACTCTTGCTCTGGACTAAGCCGTCGTGGTCTACAGTATAAGCGATCTCGTCTACTGGTAAGCTTGACAACAGCACATGTTATACAGTTTAATGTTTCTCTGTTACCAATGCCACTGTTCAAACAACAAAATCTTATGAAGCAAAAAAAGAATGAAATACAATCTTAAACAATGATGTTCAGAGTTTCAGACACTAAGACCCAAACACTATCGCTCTGATCTCCATGTTGGATGCCGTCTTGTAAAATTAAAATTTGGCAGACTGCACATGTCCATCATTACGATCGTGAATAATATTTCATTTACACCCTGCGTTAGCTCAAGCGGAGATGACAATTAGTGCCTTAAATACCACCCAGGTTCTGTAAAGAGGTAAATAACCGTGCGATAGGGAGAGCCTATGCTACCCAACCCTTCAGTTTTTATTTACCGTAAACAGATAACAAAATTGTTAGAATTAACAGATTATAATTTTGTTTTTGTAAAAATTGTTTTGAAATTTATTTTTCAAAATTAAAATTTTTTTTCAAAGTTTTGAGTTTGCTTGGAATTTCTTTTTTATCAACTTTCGACCCTGAATCCAACTGCCAACCTCCAACATTGTCTCGAATTTTAGGTAGATTTCATATAAAAATCTACCTATTGGTATGTGCTTCATCTCAGAATTTCGGAAAAATTTTGGTGCCGAACGACTATATATGATAAGCGGAGACGGAAAATCAAAATGAAAAAAAAAATTATATATATATATATATATATATATATATATATATATATATATATATATATATATATATATATATATATATATATATATATATATATATATATATACATATATATATATATATATATATATATATATATATATATATATATATATATATATATATATATATATATATATATATATATAAATAACGATATGAGGTATAACGGAATTTGGCGGCACTCTCACGTTCGCATTTTTCGACCTACACCAAAATAATTTTTTGTGTGTGTTCCGGCAAATAATGTCTTGGACAAGTTCGTGAACTGGCCATATCCGGGTACCAGTTAAGCGGCTAGAGTCTAAAATGTCGAATAATCTAGGGCGCTATAACTTCCGTTTGAATCATAATATTTTAATTAAATTTATAAATATTAAATATCTAAACATATTTCTATCATTTTTATCCAAATGACAACTTTGACGTTCCAGGTTCCTGCAAAATCAGCTGTTTCAAAAATTTGCCAATCTTTTTTGTCCTTGATCTAGCTGAAAATGGCAAGCTCACACTTGAAAACTTTTTTACACAAAGTTTCAATATAAATCTTTCTAAAATTAAAAAAAAAATAGTTCAGGTCTAAAGGTTGAGGCCCCAGGTCTGTTGAAATTAAAACAAACGCAAAAGGCAATGATTTCATCATGTTTGAGTTTATGTTATTTAAATTCATCTTAATTTTTCAGACAATTTTTAAACTATACACAAAATTCCATTGCCTCACAAAATTCCAGCTTTCTAACCCAAAAGGTTCCATTTTTATAAGCAATATAATGTACCTATTACGGACAAATCTCAAGCCATTTAATACCAAAGGAAAATTATCATATGCCCTTTTGTTTGTATTTTTAATTTTTTTTCACTAAGTAAACTATGTATTTGAAAAAAGATGAAATGAGAACAAAAAAATACAACACAAAGATGATTTTAAATTAAAATTGTTTAATAGTGTTTGATTATAAATTATGTGTGATGGTATAATTGTAGTTGTCACGTAGTTCTTTTGATCTTTGTTGGACGTTTGTTTGATCTTTGGTGGATTTAATATGTTATGACTAATTTTAACCAAATTAAACAAAACTGTTCCGAAATTGCATAAAGTAGTTTCGGTTAATGTACTAAATGTCTTTTGTGAAATTTGTTGGATAATTCCGTTTCTATTTAGTTTTTTGATTTCAACTAATTTGATACATTGATTCTACTTGTATGCATATCTGTCTGATCAAGAAATCTACCTTTTTCTAGCGGATATACCTGCCGCTGGACTTTTTTAGTTTTGTTTCGAAATTTTATTCTGATTTTTTTTCCGTTTTTGGAAAATTTGTTTGCAATTTTTTTAAATTATTGAAATTTCGAATTTTGGAAGTGTTGTTTTGAAATTTATAGCAGGTTTTTTGATTCCGCATATATGATTCTACCAGAGTTCCTACGTTATTTTTATTTTACCTCAGTTTATAATAATCCGTTAGACCCAATATATCCTCTAACATAATGTTTTTTTGGTTTGGGTATGCAAACTTTTTTGGTTTGTGTATGTTCCGGTTGTATTTTCCGTACATGATGGTCTCGTTGTGAGTGTTAGTATTTACTTCATCATAATGTAAGCTCTGGATTGGCGTTATCATCCAAAAATACTTTTGCTTGCTGAACTGCTTGATTCGGTCTAAGTTAACCATGGATTTCTGTATGAGTCTGTGCCTAGCCCAATTTTTTTTTTTTTTTTTTAATAAAATGTGTTGTGTAATAGGGTTTAGAATATGTGTCACAACAACACATAAATACCTTTTAAGACCTAGGTCTAGACCTGGGTCCCACAACAACTGGCGTTCTGAGGTGTAGATTAACGCTTTTTTTAAACATCTGTGGGTTGAAGCCACCTGAGACTAAGTGTTCCGGCAAACTATTCCATTTGTATGCAGTTCGGACAAAGAAGTCTCTCTGCGATCTGCCAGTATGACAGCGCGGGATCTTTACCGTTTCACTGGTTGCGGCAGCCGATTGCCGAGTGGAACGGGGGTAAGAATAAGTTTGAGGCATGATGCCGCTGATTTCATCTGAGCACTGCTGATGACGATATTTGTAAAAAACAACGAGGTCAGCAACAGTGCGACGATGTTGTAGGGAATCAAGTTGTGATGTCAAACTTCGATCACCTACAATTCGTATAGCTCGCTTTTGAACAGAGTCCAAGAGGGCCAAGATGGAAACAGAGGCAGCACCCCAAACTTGACAGCAGTACTCCATACAGGGACGAATATAGGACTTATAAACATGGAGCAATTGGTATGGAGTGAAAAATTTTTTGCATCTATTTAGGAGGCCGAGTTTTTTAGACGCGCTTTTTGCCATCGCCATTACATGATCGTTCCAGAGTAGGTCATTTGAAACTGTGACACCCAATAAACGAATGTTTTTACATTCACCTATTGGTTCATCACACATACTAAATAAAATATCTTTGGGGAACTCGGTCTTTAATCTGGAAACAATCAACAGCTGTGTTTTGGTGGAGTTGAAATTGACAAGGTTTTGGTCACCCCAGTCGGCGACTTTATTCAGGTCTTTGTTCACGTTTATGGCAGCGTCTCTCCGGGCAGGATTAATTCGTTCGTGCATTTTACCTTTTGAAGGAAGGGGCTCGAACGACTTGTGCAGAGTACTATCATCTGCAAAACTATTTATTGGGTTGCTGGTGATTTTCAACAATTCGTTGATATAAATCAAAAATAGGGTTGGGGACAATACTGAGCCTTGGGGTACACCAGCGTTAATTAGTTTAGACTCAGAAGAATATCCGTCTAAGGTTACCGAAATGTATCGGTCGGATAGAAAATTTTGAATCAGCTTCACAACATTGGGATGAAAACCGTACGCAACGAGCTTGTTGATTAAGTTGGCTATGGCAAGATAATTGAGGATTATCCTAAAGTTGAGAATAATCCCAGCTACCAAGATAGAATTCTTGCATCATTCATCGATTCCTATTGTTAAGATTTGACCGTTCTCCCTATGCGGAGAACGGTCATATTCATTCATATTCAAACTCGTTCTATTTTCTAGCATAAATTACTGAGTTTTGGGGGTGTAGAAACTTGAAGAATTTCTCAGTGGTCTGTCTAGCACTTATAGGGAGTAAGATTGCAAAATTGTGTATGATCAGTATGTCGTTTCCATTCCTTTCCACGCGTGAGTAGCTCTTTTTGCTGTAGGACCGCCTCGAAACAGAGAAATTAACTATCGTCAGCACAGTCTACTATTTGGTACTCCGTTTTAATGTATTAGTTTTTTCCCATTCTCTAATCCACTATAGCCCCTCGACATTAGACAGATCCTCTGCTAAGATTCGCTGCTCCTACCTAGCATTATGGAACATCGTAAATTCTCTAAAGCACTTATAAATCTCTGTTCTAGGACTCAACTCTTCTTCACTCTAGAATTTTTGGAACACTTTGGAGTTAGCTATTTCGTCGTAAATTTCAAAAACCGTTTAGCACATACCTAGGTTATTCCATGTGTCTCTATGATCGCAGTTCTTTGAATATCTGTTAATTTTAATTCTCTTTTCAGAGTCTTTGTCAGAGCCGTTGTTTGTGTTTTAATGTTCCATGACTTTTCTTTTCACTTCCATGCTTTTCACTTTCCAGTTTGAATCTCTTTGTTTAGCAAATAACACAAAAAGATTATTGTCTTTTAATTCACAACGCCCCTAATGAGTAGTCCTGCTACTGAAACTGTTATTTACTATAGATGAGTAATATATCTCAGTTGTTTTAATAGAAGTTTGGTCATCGTCGTTTCCATTTAAATAGAATTTAAAACTTAATTTTTTATATGTTAAATTTATCGAAAGTTTAATTTTTTTATTTTTCAGCGACAGTATGCTCAATTTGTGCCAGCACAAATGCGAGAAGATCCAGCACTTGTAAATCGCATAATTGAGCTGGCTATCAATCGCTCTAAACAAAACAAAAAAGACCCATCCACAACAACCACATCTTCCACAACACCCAAGTCAACAACTACTTTCACTACAACCACATCGAAACCAATAAGTACTACGACAAAAACAACAACAACAACTCAAAAACCAACGATTACGACCACAACGCGGCAGCCAGTTTTAGTTGATGAAAAAGAAATTCAATCTGTTCAAGCTGATATTGAGTCATATAATAACGATCTTCGATTACTTTCAACATTATTGGGTCGACCAATTACAGCAAATGAAATTCCAAAATTAGCAAGACAAGTAACATCAACTGCAGTTACGAAGACAACAACATTATCACCAATATTAAAAACTCTTAAACCAAATGATAAAAAAGACGGTGAATACTATGGCAAAACAAATGAAGCAATTTTAGCAACAATATTAAAACAAAGAGGAATTGGTCCAACAAATAATAACATACCTACAAATATTGTTGCTCCAGAGTTATATCAACCTATTGTAACTACACGTCGTCCTCAACAAGTATTTCAGGTACCAACAACTCGTGCCCCACGACCAATTTTAGATGGGCTAGCATGGTTGTGGAAAACATGGCAAGAAACGGCACCAAGTCCGAAACCAAATAGAGGACAATCAAGCTTACCACAAAATGAGGCAACTCCAATTCGATCACAATCACCACGAGTAAATGTTGTGCGATCGCCATCAATTTCAGCACAAACAAATCTTCAATTACCGGTTAGACGTCCGGTCGATACATTTGGTATTGATCCTGATGTCCGTCTACCACGTCCTATAAACCCTTCCTCAGATTCAATTAGTAACGATCAAGGTGCACCAGCCGTTCCTGGTGGTCAAGTATTAAATGCAGTAATAGGAGTTACTCGTGCAGTGACGCAATTTTTAGGTGCTGCTTTTCAAGGTGCCGCTAAAACATTTACAACAGCTTTTCAACCACCTCAACAAGAAAGAGATCAGTACTTTCGATTTAGTGGGTAGAAAAGCTTAAATTATTTATTTAAAACAAAATAAACAAAAACACTCTGTGATGGTGCTAAAAAATTTTTAGGTAATTTTAAGGAATAGTAAAGTAAATTATTTGTGGATAGGATAGTAGTGCTTTTTATGGACATGTTTCCTATAAATATGCTATCTGAAATGTATAAAAACAAATTTATCTTTAATAAGTTATATTATGTGCTAAGAGGTCATCTCTATATTTAAAAGTTTTGCATATGATAAAATATTTAGTTTTAGTATAACTAGTCTTAGGATTCGACTGTATGAATCTTTAAATGAGATATTTTTTTATAGAAATGGAACAATTATTTATAAACAAAAAATAAATATATGAATAAGGAAAATTGTTTGTATTTTCAATTGAGAAAAGCATTCCGACTGCTTTGTCTTCCTACTCCCTACAACTTGCCGAACAAAATTTGATACATTTATCACCACTACCAATCACGTAAATATTTTCAAAATTCTCACAAATAAATCCTTATCTCTTAATTTCAACTAAAATCATTCAAATAATTGAAATTATTATGCAATTAAGTTAAACACGTTAAATTAATAAAGAACAATTTTGTTCTTATATTCAAAAATTCAACTAACAAAAAATAACACAAGAAAAGGAAATTGTGAAGAAAAACATTTTTCTTTTGAATAATTAATTTCCATCATGCAAGTTAATTGAAGAAAAGAAATAACGAAAAATTATTTATAATTAAAATAAATTGATGGTAATTTGATTAATAGAAAATTATTATTATTGTTTTTCATTAATTTCTGTAATTATTACAATTTGTGAATTAAATGCGGTTCTTTGAGTAACATATTTGATATATTGTTGTAGACAAATTAGCGTTGCTTTGTTATGAAATAATAAGTTATGATAAAGTAGATTTACAAATTCGTTAACTGTTTTAAGCAACATAGGAAATAAAATATTTTTAGGAATCACAAAAAATTAGGACTGTGAAACGTTTATCATTGAAATCAAACACAACAAATTAAAGTCAATTGGAAAGTTTTGTTGGGTTACCAAGTACTAGGATCTAAAAGGAAAGTAGAACCATATTCTCCTTGAAAAGTGAACATGAACAATCTATAGTTTTAGAAGTAACTATCCAGATTTTATTTTTCAATTGATAGCTCCCTCTTCGTTTTGTTTTTTTTACATCTAATTCTAGTAGGTCAGATTGTGCCCCTTTTGTACGTTCTGATAGCACTTAGTCAAACACTTAGCTCACTTTCATTTCTTTACTTTCTTCGATCTCTCTTCGTTAATTGTAATATATCTAGAGTAAAATAACTAATATAACTAATATAACAAATAACATTTTTTTTGGCCCAATTATCCCTAACCAGCAACGATTAATATCCTTGTGGGATAAAATCCAAATTAACTATCGTAACAACAAGATAACATTTTTTGTCAAGACTCCTTACAATTTATTTTAAAATTTTCATATCAGTATTTTGTGTTTTACATTTTCTTGTTTTTGTAAAAATAAAAGTAACTACATAAATGTCTATCCTCGACCTTTTTTAATTTTTTTTACTAGTATTATTGAAGAATGATTTTCATTTGATGTATATCAATTTTTATTATTCTATTTAGTCATTTTTGAAGAGTACTGATTACCTTTTTAAAGATTTATGATGATAGAAATAAATTATTAAAAAAATTTCTTGTAAAACAAAAAAATAATTGAGTGGTGTTGATTTATGTTTGAATATTTAAAAAAATTATTTTGAAGATATTCAAATCATAGAAACGATAGAAAATTTCTATATTATACTTACATACATATATAATCAGTTCGAGTGTCTGTCATTTACAATTTATGGACTGAGTTTTATAGAACACGTTATCATAATATTATAATGAAAGTTATGATTTATTACAGTAAAATCATGTAACAAAACTATTTAAAATTAACCTTCAGGCAAAACAAACCAAAACCACATTCACCCTACAATAAATTCTTCTGAGCCCTGAAAACTTTTCGTTTAAATCATCTTATTCATTAAATAATTTAAAAAATATTACAAATTTTTAAAAAATTTCAAACCGATTTCTAATATATTATATTATGTTCCCTTTCATTCACACTCAATTAAAAAACAAAACAAAAACGCAATTTTCAAAACTAAATAGAAAACGACAAACGAAAACTTTTTCTATAAATTTTAAACAATTTTCACGGCATAATAAACTTTCGAACACCAAAAATTTATCACCATTCGTGAATGAATTGAACAGAAAACTGGAAAAACGAAATATAACTAATACATACATACATGCTACATACACACATGCATAGAAAATTGAGAAAAGAAGAATGTGAGGTTAATAATAAAATAAAACTCAAAATCGGAAAAAATAAGGTGAGAAAGTTTTCCTTTTCCACTTTTTGTTTTGTAAAAGTTTCTGTTTTAGGTTTTGTCATGATGATGGAAGTTATCGATAGGATTTGACTTTTTTTATTAGTCGGTTAGTTTTTTTTCAGATTTTCTTTATTTGGTTTAGAATTTGACTATTTTATCTCTTGCATATTAAGCAGCTTAGTTGATAGTTTGATGAAGTGATTTAGGTGTAATCTGATATGAGTTAGAAAAAGAAATTTTGTTTGAGATGAATTTTTATCTGCGGAAAACCTCGTAACCTAGAATTGTAGTTAATGATCGATTAGTTACGAGAAGAGTATGTTGTGTTGTGGTGAAACGCAATTGCTTCAAAAACGAAGGACAAGGTGATTTAAGGATGAGTGTAATGTGACAATAAAGGGAAGTATTGTTATGATAACTGTTTAAATGAATGTTAATTGCATTATTTATGATTTCATTAATTAGAAACACATGGTTTTTGTGGACTGTATTTAATTCAAATTTTTAATTTTCATTTTTCTGGTTATATTATTTAGATATTACACTTGTAAATTACATATAACACATTATACAAACTAAATTAAGTAATTTTATATGTTAAAACAACACAAACTTATGGAAATTATTCCTTTGTCAGTTAAATGAAAATAAATTGAAAAGAAGCTTAACATATACTATTAACCATTCAAGGTGTAATGGCGAAGTGATTTTATTTTATTTTCTTTTTTATAAAAACGAGAATGCCGGAAGACGATGTATAAGAAAAAAAACTAAAAGAACCAAAGAACTGAGCACAAAATGGATTATCTTTGTATTAATTGAATTGAAATAATAGTTTTTTATACATTTCTTAAATTTTCATAGAACTAACAACAAAATAGATTATTTTGTATTTTGATTTAAATTTATACTATTTTAATTTATACTATTTTCTTAACATTCCGGCCTCTCTTGAAAGGTCCAAGCCTTTCAATATGATAAACTAGAGAATTAATGAAAATTCTAAATTACTAAAATACAATGATATATTATATATCTATATATATAAAAAATTTTTTTTTGTTAAATTCATGACATGTCAAAAAAATATAAAGATTAATATACATTAATTATAAGTATTTTTGTTATAGACGTTGTTCATATTGGCAACTTACACAATTTGGAGATAGCTCTCTTAACAGTAAATTTTTGAGTCTTAACATTAACAACGCGAACTATACCATCCCGACCAGGAAAAAGATCTACGATTACACCAAGTATCCATTGCGTTGATTTCAAATTCTCATCAATCAATAAAACAATATCTCCAACCTTAAGATTAGCTTCTAAAGACCTTCCTTTATTTCTTGATTGCAAGGAATGTATATATTCCATAGAAAAACGCTTCCAAAAATCTTCTGTTATTTTTGTAATTTTTTGCCATTTTGATAAATGATGTTCAGGAATAAGTGATAACGAAGGTTCACACAATGCGATGATAGGCCCTCCAGTTAAAAAATGCCCAGGCGTCAAAGGCTCTGGGTCGGTTGGATCAGTTGACATATTTGACAACGGTCGAGAATTTAAAATTCCCTCAATTTGAATAATTAAAGTATTTAATTCTTCAAAAGTCATATATACATTAGATGTAACTCTTTTAAGATGAATTTTTAAAGATTTAACTGAGCTCTCCCATAAACCTCCAAAATTTGGAGATCGCGGTGGAATAAATTTCCAGTTTATTTGCTCACTTAGACAAAATTGAGCAATTGAATTAGATTTCGTTTCATCTTGAAATAATTCGTATAATTTTCTTAATTCGTTATTTGCGCCAACAAACGTTTTCGCATTATCTGACCAGAGTGTAACACACTTGCCTCTGCGATAGATAAAACGCTTTAAACAAGCGATAAACGCTTCTGATGTCATATCCGAGACTACTTCCATATGAATTGCCTTCGTTACAAAGCAAACAAAACAAGAAATATAAACCTTTTGAGCTGCCGAATTACGCTGGTACTTATGTTTTATAAAGAATGGACCACAAAAATCGACCCCGGTTGTTGCAAAAGGACGATTTGGAGTAATTCGCTCAGCCGGTAAATCACCCATAAGCTGTGTAATTACTTTTGGATTAACCTTAAAACATGTAATACATTTGTTTACTGTGCTCTTAGCTGTAGTTTTTGCATTTATGGGCCAAAATTGTTGTCTTATTATTGACACTAACAATTGGGGACCAGGATGCAAGTTTTTAAGATGTTCATGTCTGAATATTAAATTAGTGACATGATGTTTAGCAGGTAGTAGAAATTGGTGTTTTACGTCATATGACAAATTGGTATTATTTAGTCGACCACCAACTCTTAATACCCCGTTTGTGTCTAAAAAGGGATTCAAACTTTTAATTTTACTATTATTACTTAATTTTTGAGATTTTTGTAATTGATTTATTTCTAGTTGAAATTCAGATTTTTGAACTAATTTTATAATGTGAATGAGGGCTAATTGTAATTCATCAACTGTTAATAATTGACCAGATCGGCGTGTAGATTTATTTTTACAATTGTAAATGAAACGTAAACAATATGCAATGATATGAAGTAATTTATTAAACGAACTATATTTAGATAAAATATCACAAGGCATTTGCGCTAGAAATGATGTTGAAACCTTAATATCTTTGATTTCAGCTAAGGTTGTATTAAAATCACAAATATCAAATTCTTGTGATTCAAATAATGACTGCTCGTAAAGAAATTGTGGACCACTCCACCATATTTGCATTTTAATCAATTGATCAGGCATTATTCCACGTGATATTAAATCGGCAGGGTTATCTCCTGAAGAAACGTGATTCCAAATGAATGATGAAGTCAATTCTTGGATTTCACTAACCCGATTGGCAATGAAAGTTTTTAGTTTATGTGGAGCAGTGTTAATCCAGGCTAGAGTAATTGTAGAATCTGACCACAAATATACATTTTGGAATTCTATTTGCATTGCTTCAATTACTGTATTTACTAATTTGGACAATAATATTGCTGCACAGAGTTCCAATCTTGGGATTGAAATAACCTTTAAAGGTGAAACTCTTGATTTTCCACATAATAAATTAACTGTTATTTTATTTTCATGACTGATACTTCTTATATAGACACATGCTCCATACGCCTTCTCAGAAGCATCTGCAAAACCATGAATTTCAATAATTTTGCTTTTTTCAGGGACTACACATCGTGGAAATTTAAATTGATTGACATTATATAGATTACTTTGAAATTGGTTCCAGATCAATTGGTTTTCATATGAAATCATGTCATCCCAATTTGACTGACTACGCCATAATGATTGGATTAGTAATTTAGCGATTATAATTATAGGCGCTAATAGTCCTAAAGGATCAAATAATTTAGCCGTTTCTGACAATATAAACCGTTTTGTTAATTGTTTAGATGTATCAGAAATTTTTATATTGAATAAAAAGGTATCATTAGAAGGTTGCCATATAAGACCTAAAACCTTGATCGTTTTATCATTGCTTATTTGATCTAAATTCAATGTTTCACGATCTTTTATTGAGATATTTTGCAGTAATTTAGTGGAATTAGAACACCACTTGTGTAAATGAAAACCTCCTTTTGCTAGTAATTTAATCATTTCGTCTTGGATGATTAAAGCATCTTCTGAAGTGTCTGCACCGGACAACAGGTCGTCTATATAGAAGTCAACCTTTGCTACCTTGGCTGCAATAGGATAATGTAATTCCTCGTCCGTAGCTAATTGATTAATAACTCTAGTTGCAAGATATGGAGCAGCAGCGGTTCCATATGTTACGGTTTTTAATTCAAATGTCTCGATAGGTTTACTTTGATTTTGTCGCCATAAGATTCGTTGATATGAAGTTTGCTTCTCATCAACCCAAATTTGCCGATACATTTTTGAAATGTCAGTTGTAAATGCAAACTTGTGTTTACGAAAACGTAGAATAATGAAAAATAAGTCTTGTTGCACAATAGGGCCACTCATTAAAACATTATTGAGTGATAAATCTGATGAAGATTTTGCGGACGCGTCAAACACCACACGCAATTTAGTTGTGGAACTACTGGCCTTAATAACCGCGTGGTGAGGTAAATAAAAATTTTGTTTTAAATTTGCATCTTGTGACTCATTAATAAGTTGCATATGTCCCAATTCCATATACTCATTCATAAATTCAGAATAAAGTTTATGTAAATTAGGATTTTGTTTGAATCTGCGTTCAAGATACAAAAACCGTTTCAACGCTTGACCTTTGGAATCACCTAACTGAGAAGCATTGTCTCGTAATGGTAAAGACACAATATATCTGCCTGTACTGTCTCTACGATGAGTTGAAGCAAAATGCCTTTCGCACTCTTCATCTTCTTTTGATAAAAATGTTCGTGATTGTATGGACTCTAATTCCCAAAACCGTTTAACTGATGAATTCAATTCATCATCTTGAGAACTAGAATTTGTAAGTAAAAAATTTTTGGTTGTGTTTTCAATGGAAACACCTCCTATAAGCCATCCGAATACTGAATCTTGTAAGATTGGTAAGTTATGACCTAATTCAATTCTATCAAATATGAGTAATTTAAAAAATAATTCAGCACCAATCAGTGCATCTAAAGGCCTTGCAACGTAAAATTGAGGATCGGCCAATGATTTTAAATCTACTGGCATATCGCATGGTGAAATATTTATATTATTATTTGGAACTAAATTTGCAACAGTTGATACCACTAAAAAATCAAGACTGTATTCAAATGAATTGAACCTAGATTTAATTTTAACAGTCACCTTATTATTGGACGAAGTCCTAATTTGATCCAAACCTTCAATGGGTACTGTTTGTGGTTTTAAAGCGATCTGCAATTTCTTTGCAAACGTTTTAGAAATATAATTACTATTACTTCCCGAATCTAATAAAGTGCGGCATTTATGAGGTTTGCCATGACTATCGATAAACAGAATAACAGCAGTCGGTAAAATTACTTCCTTATGACCTTGCGTTATTTGTGTATTTTTTCTTTGAATGTCAACACTACTAATCGAGAAACTAAGTGAATTATTTTCGATATTGTTATTTGTTGATTCAGAATTTTCTTAAATAGAAATTGGTAATCTTGCTGTTTGTAAACAAAAAGACTTAGCGGGTGTTACGTTATTATTTGAATTTGTATTTGAAACAGTATTATTTGATAGAGGTTTTTCTTGTATGGTTTGCTGACAAAGTAGCGAATTGTGTTTCTGCTGACAATATTTACAACCCTGAAAAATACAGTTTTGTAATGGATGATTACCACGAAGACAATTGCTACAAACCTTCAACTTGGCAACAGTTTGCAATCGTTCATTGACAGATAACTTCAAAAACTGTGAACATCTGTATAGGTGATGAATAAAATTGCAAAGTTTACATTGAAAATTATTTGATACTTGCGAATTATTGGAAGTTTGTATATTATTTGATGCTTGAAAATTATTTGATACTGCATCATTAATCCTTGTATTATTAGATTGAGCAGTAGCCGTTAGAAACGATTTTGAGCTATTTCCCAAGTATGGTTTTGGTTTATGATTAGAAAATTTTGGTTTTTGATGAAAAGTGGTAGCAGAATTCTTTTTATCAAATTCAATACTTTCTAATACTCTACATTTTTTCTGGAAAAAATTACGCATCAATTCCCAAGTGGGTAACTGATCTATTGGAATTTCATTTTCCCATTCTTTTCGTGTAAGAAAATCAAATTTTTTAACTACTAAATGAATAAGCATAAGCTCCGATAAGTCAGAAATATTTTGACCGCAAGCTTCTAGGGATGATATATGAGAAACGCATAAATTGAAAAATTTTCGATATTCACTTGCATTGTCTTTACTCAAATTTGGTAAATTAAATAATCCCTCAAGATGAACATCAATTATGACACGTTTATTGTCATATCTCTTGACTAAATCTCCCCATGCCTTCTGATAACCTGCTGATGACAAGGTTATATGGCCAATCGTGTCTTTTGCATCACCTTTTAATTTAAAACTTAGGTGTGTAAATTTCTCGATATCACTTAAAGTGTTATTGTTATGAATGACTGCGGTAAATGTATCCTTAAAGGTGAGCCATTCAGTAATGGCACCATCAAATATCGGAATTTGAATGTTCGGAACATTTAACCTTGATTGTTTTTCACCTTCTGCGGTGTTTAACTGAACTGGCAACGAATTTGCTGGTATATCTTGTTTTTCAAGATTTTTAATGAGAAGTTGTAATTTTGATAAAGTTTTCATACAGAAATTATCAAAATCCTCAACAGAGGGTAGGATGGTATCAATCGCATTATCCTCATCTACTAAGTGCTCTAGCAACTTGTCAACGGTTCCACTATACTCATTGATAAAATGCTCAATTTGCACTACACGATTTTTTAATTCAATAATGTCTGAGGTAGTTGCATCGAATGCATCAACAAATTTATTTATTGTTGTGACGCGACCTTTTAGATATCCCCGTTTATTATTTAACTTTTTTAACTCCGCCATTTTGTGCAAATTGTCAATATGAATTCACTTAACTATTTCTAATGAAAAATTAATTATGAAAAATATGATAAATTTTTTAAAATTATATCTAAAAATTTAATATAATATTTGATAAATTAAAATTTATTATATGATATAAATTTTTTAATTAAATATATTTGATAAACAATTTTACTTGGCGTCCCACGTTGCTGTAAAATGCTGAAGGGAGTTTTCAAATTGACAACTACAATTTGTTGTTGTCTTCTTGATGAAATTTATGAAAAAACGCTGATAAATGTGTGCAATGAAAATCGTATAATTGAAGAAAACACTGCTGAAATTTGCATTTAAAAATTTTCCCAATTGTAACTATAAAAATACGCTGATAAATGCGTGTAATAAAAATCGTATAATTGAAGAAAACACTGCTGAAACTTGCATTTAAAATTTTCCCAATTATAACTATAAAAATACGCTGATAAATGCGTGTAATGAAAATCGTATAATTGAAGAAAACACTGCTGAAACTTGCATTTAAAATTTTCCCAATTATAACTATAAAAATACGATTATTTTTCACTTATAAAAAATATTGTTAATTACTGATAACATCGGTTCGAAGTGACCAAAATGTTTAAATGAATGTTAATTGCATTATTTATGATTTCATTAATTAGAAACACATGGTTTTTGTGGACTGTATTTAATTCAAATTTTTAATTTTCATTTTTCTGGTTATATTATTTAGATATTACACTTGTAAATTACATATAACACATTATACAAACTAAATTAAGTAATTTTATATGTTAAAACAACACAAACTTATGGAAATTATTCCTTTGTCCGTTAAATGAAAATAAATTGAAAAGAAGCTTAACATATACTATTAACCATTCAAGGTGTAATGGCGAAGTGATTTTATTTTATTTTCTTTTTTATAAAAACGAGAATGCCGGAAGACGATGTATAAGAAAAAAAACTAAAAGAACCAAAGAACTGAGCACAAAATGGATTATCTTTGTATTAATTGAATTGAAATAATAGTTTTTTATACATTTCTTAAATTTTCATAGAACTAACAACAAAATAGATTATTTTGTATTTTGATTTAAATTTATACTATTTTAATTTATACTATTTTCTTAACAATAACTATTTCCTGTCTAAACGTTTAAAGGAAGAACATAACCCAAAATTTATTATAATGTTTCAAAAAAAGGATGTGCATAATAGTGCAATTTTTTCGGATTACTTGGTCGTACAAAACTTAAAATTTTAAAATAAAAAATTGTAATATAAATTTGCTAATGCTAATCTATATAAGGTGTAAAAAAACGAAATATTCCTTGACATAACTAACTTTCGAGTGACCAAATTCTTATAACAGATATAATAACCTTTTATTTGTTTCTCCATCTTTATCGAGATTGATTTTACTTTTGAATACAGTTTAGGTTTTTGAGATTCAATCATTATTGAATTTCTTAGAAAAAAGGCGTTGCTGTGTAACACGGCTTACACGGTTTGTTTGAATGGAAACTGTATCTTTATTGAGTACAGTTAATTAGTAATGATTAGACATAGCTCGGCAAAAACAGAAACAGTCGACCCGAACAGGACTTTTATTATATTCTCTTATTATTATATCTCCTATTATTATATCCATATTCTTTTCTATTGTCAATGAGTTGGTGTCTATTTTGGTGTATGGAAAGTGATGGAAAGTGAAGGATTTTTATAAAACTTTGGTATATGGTTCGGGTTCACATGAAAAAGGAAGAGTTAGATTACACCAGTTTACAAGATTTGATTTTTTTTTGTCTTCCTAAATAAAATCCAACTTTTATTATGGATTTTGACCTACTATTCTAATTTTTGGATCTTATATTTTACAAAACAAACAAATTCAAAATATTAACGAAACAAGTACTAATAGACCAGTCTAGATATCTTAAAAACAGGCAAAAAATGGAAAAAATTAGTAACAGGAGGAAAACTATTGGATAAATAAGAAACTATTCCGCAAATGATGGGAAACATAAATTAAAGGTGATCCGGCCTACGGGGGTGAAATGGGCTTCTAGGGGTAGAAAATGGTTTTTCATGATTTTCAGCGAAAATAGACCTTCAATCGAAAAAAGTTTAAAGCATAAAGGTAAGTAGGTAAGTAGGTAATAAAAAGGTCTATAACTTTTATGACGGCCATTTTTTCACATAACCTAAAATTTGCTGTTTAAATAGAAAAAACCGAGGAAAAGAGGGCTTTTCGTTTTTAATGTTTATATCCCACAAAAAAATTTTTTTTTCACACAATTTGGTGAAAACGTACCCTATTATGTCCCTAATAGGCTGTATTTTTTGGAATCAAAATATTTATTTTTGCGTTTGGTTTTAAACCAAAAATGTGACCTCATTTTCACACGAAAATTCACCTGTATAGAAAACAGTTTAAAAAAAAACATTAATCTTTATTTCGGATTAGTTTTTGTGAACAATTAAGCTTAAGTGCATATTGGAAATCACTTGAATTTTGCAATTCGAAACAACTTTTCATTTTCTCTAAAATTCCTTTAGAAAAAATTTGTTGTGTTTCATGTCAGGATTCGAACTACATTCATCAGAGACACATTTTTCAAATCCCGTGGGTCTTACACAACTTAGCCAAAGCGGTGATGACGAAACATATTTTAATTTTGATGTTTAGATCAAACAACAAATTTTTTCTAAAGGAATTTTAGAGAAAATGACAAGTTATTTCGAATTGCAAAATTCAAGTGATTTCCAATATGTATAATACCAATACTTAAGCTTAATTGTTCACAAAACCCAATTCGAAATTAAAAATTCCCCTAAAGTTGTCTATATTTCCTAACCAAAAATGTAACAACATATTGACTTTACGTCAGATATTAAGTTTCGCATTGATTGACAACAATCAATAATGACTTTACACTCGTGACTTAGGATGTTGATTAGAATGTTGACTTAGATGTTGACGAAATATTCTCTCATCCTATGAATTCACACATCGTAATATCTAGAAATATAATACAAAAAATACCAAAGAAATACAATTACTTCGGTCTGAAAGACCTAAGTATTACATTCATGAGCTCAAAGTCAAATTCTTACCCCCACTTTTTTTGGTATTTCTCGACGTTTTAGGACCAGCTGATTCTAAAAAAGCAAAAAAAAAAAAATGTGTGTCTGTAGGCCGGCCGGCCGGCCGCCGTTATTACCTACACTGCAGGGAAAACGGCTGGAGGGATTTCAAAAATTTTTTTTTCTAAAAATATTCACAAGATACAGGTCCGAAAGGACGCTGTGTTTGATAACTGAACCGGAAATGTGTCAAAAATTCATTATGTGTGTCAAAAATAGCAAATTTTCATATTTTTGGCTTAAAAACGTTCATTTTAAGTGATTACGAGTAAGATAGGAACATTAAATTTGGAGGAATCTTGATCGTCGGGATTGGTATGTGAGATCAAAAACTAGATTATTGCATTATAAGTTTGTCAAAAAAATGTTGTCAAGTGTGTCAAAAGAAAGATTTTTTTGATTTTTTTACCTAATTTTTTGGAAAAAAAATAAAATTAATTGTTTGTTGGAAATGAAATTTTATTATTATTATTGAGAATTATGGCATTATAAATTTGTCAAAAAAATGTTGTCAAGTGTGTCAAAAGAGAGATTTTTATTTATTTTTTACCCAATTTTTTGGATAAAATAAAATTGTTTGCTGAAAATGAAATTTTATTATTATTATTGAGAATTATGGCATTATAAGTTTGTCAAAAAAATGTTGTCGAGTGTGTCAAAAAATGATTTCATTTATTTTTTAGCCAATTTTTTGGAAAAAAAATGTAGCTGTTTTTATGACGTAAATGTTATTGAAAATGAAATTGAATAAGGAAATTTTTGAATTTGTTATAGTTTTTGAAATATTTTTGGAATTTTGAAAAAGTTTGTATTTTTGATTTTGTAATTTTGCAATATTTTTAGAATTTCGGGAAAAGTTTTAATTTTTGATTTTGTAAGAATTTTTGGAATATTTTTAGAATTTTGAAAAATTTTTAATTTTTGATTTTATTATAATTTTTGAAATTTTGAAAAAAGTTTTAATTTTTGATTTTGTAATAATTTTTGCAATATTTTTAGAATTTCGGAAAAGTTCGAATTTTTAAGAATTTTTGGAATATTATCGGAATTTAGAAAAAGTTTAAATATTTGATTTCATTCTAAGTTTTAGAATATTTTTGGAATTTTGAAAAAGTTTGATTTTATTTAATTTAACAATATTTTTGGAATTTTGATCATAATTTTCCGGCAACGTATTGATGTTTCGTGTTAGTTTTGTAATAAATTTTTAAACAGATATAAAAAATACTTGTACTTTAACAAAGAGTTATGTTTGATATACATCGCTGCCCAAAACTAAAAACCATGTCCTCGTGAAAGTTATATGTTGAAAACTATATCAAAATCCTTAACATAGACCGAAGTCTTGATATCTCAGAGCTGTGAGATTTCAGCCCCTCCATATTTTTCAATATGTAATCATAGATGAAAAATTCAACTTAAGTAAATATGAAAAATGATGAAGATTCAATTTAGAAATTATCTGAACATCAAAATTAAAATATGTTTCGCCATCGTTGCTTTGGCTAAGTTGTGTAAGACCCACGGGATTTGAACAATGTGTCTCTGATAAATGTAGTTCGAGTCCTGACACGAAACACAACAAATTTTTTCTAAAGGAATTTTAGAGAAAATGACAAGTTATTTCGAATTTCAAAATTCAAGTGATTTCCAACATGTACTTAAGCTTAATTGTTCACAAAAACCAATCCGAAATTAAAAATTCCCCTAAAGTTGTCTATATTTCCTAACCCAAAATATAACAACATATTGACTTTACGTCAGATATTAAGTTTCGCATTGATTGGCAACAATCAATAATGACTTTACACTCGTGACTTAGGATGTTGATTAGAATGTTGACTTAGATGTTGAAGAAATATTCTCTCATCTAAAACTTTAGAAATTTAATACAAAAAATACCAAAGAAGTACAATTTTCAATATGTAATCATAGATGAAAAATTTAACTTAAGTAAATATGAAAAATAAAGAAGTTTCAATTAAGAAATTATCTGAACATCAAAATTAAAATATGTTTCGTCATCGCCGCTTTGGCTAAGTTGTGTAAGACACATAGGATTTGAACAATGTGTCTCTGATGAATGTAGTTCGAATCCTGATACGAAACACAACAAATTTTTCTAAAGGAATTTTAGAGAAAATGAAAAGTTATTTCGAATTGCAAAATTCAAGTGATTTCCAATATGTACTTCAGCTTAATTGTTAACAAAAACCAACCCGAAATTAAAAATTCCCCTAAAGTTGTCTATATTTCCTAACCAAAAATATAACAACAAATTGACTTTACGTCAGATATTAAGTTTCGCATTGATTGGCAACAATCAATAATAACTTTACACTCGTGACTTAGAATGTTGATTAGAATGTTGACTTAGATGTTGACAAAATATTTTCTTATCCTATGAATTCACACATCGTAATATCTAGAAATTTAATACAAAAAATACCAAATTAATCGTTATGTTTGTTGAAACGTCTACTTTTAGATGGTGTAAAAAAAATTAACATCAGCATGGCAAAAGTTTATATTTTTCAAAGATTTCGACGGTAAATTTAAACAAATAATGAATATCTTTAAACAATCTGTAGCCAATTAATAAGTTTCTTTACAATTTCAAAGTGATTCATGATAAGAGATTTGTAAGTGTTAATTAGTTTGTCGTATAAATTCAGTGTACCGGTGTAATATTACAGCATTCTTATATTTTTGTCAGCTTTACGGTGTAAAGTAATATTATATTATTCGTAAAAAAGTCCAAATTATTATACATGGCGCCGAAACAGGGACCTGGGGTTTTTGTAGGTTTTTATATAAGTTTAGATAATTTTTGCGTTATAATTTTTGGCGTGAATTTCGGTAAAACCTGTTTTTTTGTTTTGATTTGTGTTGGTTAAACCAGTTGGGTTTTTTTTATAAGGATTGTGTATGTATTTATATTTTTTCAGGATCAGAGGCTTCACCTCATGCAATTTCAATTTTAATTCCACTTAAATAGTCATTAGTTTTTTTGAAATAGAACAATGTCCATGGAGCTTGAGACTTAGAGTCTGTTGCTCGGGAGTGCTCTCCAGAAATGGTATTAGTTCTAGTAATTTATTTATAGTTTAGTTTTAGGTAGAAAAACCTTGTGTGGGTCTGTAGAATTTGGATATATTTGCCATATCGTGACAGTCATGGTTGTTTCTTTTTAATTGTGGGAGAAAGTGTTCTACAGAATCTGGTCGTTAGGAGCTTATCTAGTCAGTTCACACATGCCATTTTTGGGGAGGGCTCGCGAGCGCGATATTCTGGCTTGGGTGATGATGGTCATTTGTACCATATTTAGCTGTTTTTTTTGTCAACAAACGAATCTTAGACTTGGAAATAAATAAATAAATAGATTTTATTTTCAAAATAAATGCATTAAATAAAATAGATAAGTAAATAAATATTTTTTTATTTTAATAAATAAAATAATTATGTTTTTCTTTTTCAAGTAAATAAATAAATAAAAATAATTTTTCTTCTTTTTAATTAATAAAAAAATTAAGTATTTTTAAGTAAATAAAATAAATAAATAGTAATTACTAAATAAATTTAAGAAAATAATTACTAAATAAATTTAATTTCAATAATAAATTTTTTATATAATCAAACCAATTATTGTAGCAAGTCATGATTGGCGATTATCATAGTCCTTTCTTCTAGAATAAACAGCAGATAGTGATGCTAGCTCTATCATCACTATCTTCGTTTCTCCTAGTTTTGTAACGACAGACTATTTTCAATTTTTACTATTTTAATAATAGTATTAATATTCAGATAAATTCGATAATAATTTATTAATTTTCTTCAATTGTAATAAACGTAGACATTTATTTTTACCACTGTACGATTAGACATTTTTATTGATCATTTAAATAAACTTAATTTCAATTAAAAATACAAGTTTTGCATAAATTAGTAGTTGTATTAGTGGAAATTGCTTGTTACATGATGGAAACTGAAACAGAAGATCGATAATATGATACATAAATGATAAAATTGTTTGAATCGAATCAATTAGTAAAATTAAATCGAATTAGTATATCAATATTTAAATCAAAGAGATTAGTGATTAATTAAATATTTATTTATTTTCATTTATAATTTGTTAAAAAATACATCAATTTTATACCAGAATGTTGAGTTTGAACTTTTTAGAACTTTTTTCGATAGAAGGTCTAGTTTCGCTGAAAATCATGAAAACCCACTTTCCACCCCTAAAAGCTCAACCCATTTCACCACCGCAACCCGGAGCACCTTTAATTTATGTTTTCCATAATTTGCGCAATATTTTCTTATTTATCCAATAGTTTTCATCATGTTACTAATTTTTTCCTCAAAAAAAGCTTATTTGACTGCTCTAATAGTAAATATGCTAACAAACATTTTAAGCTATTTGTTGTGAAAATCCGTCAAGGGTTTTCGAAGTTAAAAAAAAGTGTAAAAAAATGAAATATTCTAGTTTTTTTCATATTAAACGTCATAAATTTTGAAAAAACAGTGATTGTAAATTTTTTAATCCTATAGTAATTATAATTTCATTACTTTTAAGCCAAAAAACACGAATATTGAATTTCGGACAGGTAAATGGATGAAAAGATAAACTATTTTAAAAGCATCCACCCCCTCAAATACTTAATTTGTATCCTTAAAATAATTAAATGGTCATTAAATTACTATAAAACAAGAATTCCGGTGGGTTTAGTTAAACAGTTGATTCACTGAATAGTTGATTCAAAAAATTGAAAAAAAAAACGAAAATAAAATTTTGTAAAAATTGTATTTTTAAAACGATAAATTATGCCATTAGGAAATTTTTAGTTTGGATTAAGAATTAATGAAACATTTTTTTTTCGGAAAAAAATGAGTTAAAAGTGGGGGTACCCCCAACAGCGCCATCTTTGAAAATATTTTTTAAGTTTAACACAGTTTTAAAAAATTATTACAAAATTTTAAGTAATTTTTTTATAAGTGCTATCAATTACCTTTTACCCTTAGTGAGCTATAAATGACTTAAATCGGTTTAGTCAATCGTAAGCAATCGATATTCAAAGATACTCATTTTTCGCAAGCCCCTAAAACTTTTCCGCCACCCTGTGTCATCCCTAGAGTGAAATTTAATTTTTTGAAAGAAATGTTATTTTTATTTTGTCAGTAGATGTTGTCTGTATATAAAATTTTATCGAAATCAGAGGGGGTCAGGTCACATGCTAGAACAAATGCTGTTGCGGTGACATGAAATTGCTCTGCTATGGGTAATTTTACAATTATAGTTTGTTCACGTTGAATTTGAAAAAAATTAAAAAATGTAAATTTTTCGTTTTTTTCCTCTTTTGTTTCGTTTTTTCGAGTGTAACTGGATTCTGAAGAATATGATATTCGTGTTGAAAAATCAAAATACATAAGAAAAGTTGGGTTTTATTTATGAAAATTTTTGCTGTAAACTATTTGAAAAAATATGAAGGGGCTGAAATCTCACAGCTCTGAGATGCCAGCCTGGGTTAAGGATTTTGATATAGTTTTCGGCAAAAATCTTTTATGAGGACATTGTTTTTAGTTTTGGGCAGCGATGCATATCAAACATAACTCTTTGTTAAAGTACTTTTTTATTTCTGTTTAGAAATTTATTACAAAACTAACACGAAACATCAATACGTTGCCGGAAAATCATAACAGCAGCCAAATTCTGTAACTGTGAAGCGGTGAAGTGATAAGATTTTTATCACTTCACCGCAAAAATATATAAGTGAGTGAAGTTTTAAAATTATAAAATTAACACTGACTTTTTGTTTGGCAATAAAATGAAATCGTTTCTTTTGTTGCTATTGACATTATGTCAAAAAACATCAAAACGTCAATGTAATTTGATTTTTTAAAATTGCATTTCTAAATTAAATACAGATTTATTTTTCAAATTTATTTTTTCAATATTTATATATATTTACATTTATAAACGTTTTACGTTTAAATTGTGTTAAAAGTTAAAATAAACATTTAATTTTATATATTGTTGACGTTTGACTGTGCGGCGCTTGCTATTAAATTTTTTAACACACAAATCGCATATAGAATCGCAAAAATGGTAAAGTGATAAAAAATTGATGATAAAATCCAAATCAAGAAATTTTTAACACTTCACCACTTGTTAGTTACAGAATTTGGCTGCAGATCATAAATTAACATAATTTAGTGAAAAGATGATACAATCAGCTAACTACTCAAAAACTTCTCCATTTATCGTTTCGAGAAAATATTTCAAAATCACAAATTCACATTTCTTTCAAAATTCCAAAAATATTGCAAAAATTAAATAAAGTTAAAAATTCAAACAAAATTCTAAAAATATTTCAAAAATTATTACAAAATCAAAGATTAAAACTTTTTTCAAAAACTCTAAAAATATTGCATAAATTATAACAAAATCAAAAATTGCAACTTTTTCCAGAAACTTGAAACGAAGATTGAAACTTTTTTCAAAATTCTAGATATATAAATAAAATTCAAAAATTCTATTTTTTTTTCAAAATGCTAAAAATATTCCAAAAATTAGAATAAAATCAAATATGTTCTTTTACAAACTTTTTCTAAATTCTAATAATATTCCGAAAATTCTTAAAAATTCAAAAATTCAAACTTTTTCCAAAATTCTAAAAATATTGCAAAAATTATAACATTATCAAAAATTGAAACTTTTTCCAAAATTATGAAAATTATAATAAAATCAAAAATTTAAAATTTTTCAAAATTCTAAATATATTCCAAAAATTCTTACAAAATCAAAAATTGAAACTTTTCCAAAATTCCAAAAATGTTTCAAAAACTATAACAAATTCAAAAATTTCCATGTTCAATTATGTTTACGTAAACAAACAGCTAAATTTTTTTTTCCAAAAAATTATCTAAAAAAATAAATGAAATCAGTTTTTTGACACACTTGACAATATTTTTTTGACAAACTTATAATGCAATAAAATTCTCAATAATAATAATTTCATGTTCATTATACATTTCATTTCCTACAAATAACTAATTTTATTTTTTTCTAAAAAAATAAATGAAAATCATTCTTTTGACACACTTGACATTATTTTTTTGACTATCTTATAATTCTCAATAATAATAATAAAATTTTATGTCGTACAAATAATTAATTTTATTTTTCCAAAAAATTGGGTAAAAAAATAAATAAAAATCTTTCTTTTGACACAATTGACAACATTTTTTTGACAAACTTATAATGTCATAATTCTCAATAATGATAATAAAATTTTCAGTCATACAAATAATTAATTTTATTTTTTTCCATTAATTTTAATTTTTTGACAAACTTATAATGCAAAAATCTAGTTTTTGGTATCACATACCGATCCTGACCACCAAGATTTCTCCGCATTCTTTGTTCCTGCTCATTATCACTTAAAATGGACGTTTTTTAAGCAAAAAAATGCATATTTCCTTGTTTTGACACACCTGACGATTTTTTGACCCTCCGGTAGAGTTATCGAACAAGTCGTCCTCTCGGCTCTTTCCATTGAGTGTACCTATTCATAGAAACCAAAACTTTTAAAATCCCTTCAGCCGTTTTCTAGATTTTGTCGGTTGTGACGGCCGGCCGGCAGATAGACATTCGTTTTTTTTTCCCTTGTTAGAATCATTATGTCCTAAAGCGTCGAGAAATGCCGAAAAAAATTGGGGGTAAGAATTTCACTTTTAGCTCATGAAGGTAATACTTAGGGGTCATTCCATTTTAAAGTCAACCTTCAATCTAAATTTTTTTTCTTCACAAAACTGTAACTGTGACCTATAATTTTTTTTCATATATTTTACTATAAGATATGGCAACAACTGTGAAAATTCCAATATTGTTATTTTGTTTAGAATGCAATTAAGCGCATGGTTGTGAAAAAGGCTTAATATACGAATTAAAATATATCTAAAAAGAATATAGCATAGCACAAATATAATAAACCGAATTGTTTTAGACTTTTTATTTTCTGTAACCTAAAGTTTGGAGTGTCTGAATTGGACTGCTTTGCTTTCCAAATAAATGAGGTAAGCATTCTAAATACATGAATTCTTTTGTGTTACGTTAGTCACGTTACGTTAGTCACACATCATTTAAATCAAAAACGTCAATTTATGAAAAACTAACAAATTTTTTAAAAAGTTATTGGCTTTTTTAAAAAATACATTAATTACATTGAAGAAACTTATCAATAAATTTTATGTACATTTTCAACATCTAGAGAATTTTGGTTCATAATTTAGGTGTTAATTTAATGGTATAAAAAATGTTACGTTAGTCACATTTACATTTTTTTTAAAAAAATATCTAACAAATTTAATTTAAATAAAAAAGCTTTCTGATTTAGATAAATAAACTCGATTTACATTTTAAAAAGTCAACAAGTGCTTAAAATAATCTTTACTATTTTAGTTATAAGGAAACAAAGTTGTGAACTTCGGTATAAATGTTACGTTAGTCACTTTGGAATGACCCTTAGGTCTTTTTTTTTTTTCTTTTTTCATTTTTGGGACCAAATTAACTTTAAACAACTTATAATTTTGACTTACATCTTAAATTTGCTTTTAGACTAGAATTCACGACAATAATTTTGTAAAAAACATTTATCAGAGTTTTCCAATTTTCCAATTTTACAGCCTCAAATCCTAGTCCAAAAACAACACTTTCAGACCGAAGTTATTTAACAAATTTAGGGAGAGTCGTAGCACGTTTGCGTTTACCTGAAAATTTTATGATTTTGACCAGCACTAATAATTTCTCAATCCAAGTATTTTCATTTGTAATAATTTTGAAGTGCTAATGAGGGTCTAAAAAGCCATAAACGACAGTTATTACAATAATTTATTAAGTTGAGTTTGGACTGTGGTCTGTTTTTGAATGGTCTGTTTTTGATTAGAGTAATTAACATACATTTCTGACATAGTAATATTAACTTTTGTTTGTTTTGTTTTGTTTGTGCCGATTCGTTTATAATCCTGCTCGTTATATATCAAATATTATATTCAACCTCTTACAACGTATCGACACGTTTGATTACTTCCTGATTGATATCAAAACATTAGTTAAAATATTTGAAATTTAAATGAAATTGAACTATTGGACAAAACTAACTAAGGCAAACCAAACCCAAATATAAATTTTAATCTGTTTTGGGTTCATATACCAAATCTAAAACTCTAATTTTTGTCTAATATGAACCCAATTGTACAAACAAAGCCTTAGATGCTTTTTCTTATATTGATGTCAAATAAATAAAAATTATTCAATGAAGTGAAACTGAGTAAATCAAGACAATAAAAAGTTAAAATTATTTTATTCTATAAGATTTTTCCAAAAATAGTGTAGATGTCCAACCAACCGTAATCCCTTTAGGAATAAGAAATAAAGTATATAAGGTGATGATCTAATGTTGATATTAAGACAAAAAGGAAAAAAAATTAAGTTACGTGCTTGATAAAGTTAGAGATCAATCTTGTTCAGTTTTTTTTCATTGGTTGTTGTTGCTTTGTTATTATTATTCAATTCACATTTATTATGAAAGCATCCTTGCTTCTCTCCTTATCAGCTTTTGGGAATAAAAAGATATATACATAGCAACTGTATAAAGTATATGAAGTTATCGAAAAATTATCATGGGGTTTGATTATTACAATTTTTGGTATTTTGGTGAAATTATATAAATCGTTGATTATGTTGTCTTACCTTAATTAGGGATCGGATGAGATTTTTAGGAATGTAAGTATTGATTTAACACGTCGGATATATTATTTATTTGATTTCAAATAAAACAAAAATTTCTATTGGTTAGTTAATTCCGGTTTGGTGAAAATATTTGTATTATTGATATAATTGTTTTTGTTTTCTTACAAGTCAGTACAAACATGTCAATTTCTCATAAACTCAAAAACTCAAAAATTCATTACTGTATTTAAAAAATGACAAATTTAATTTCGATTCCTAGAACCACTCAAAACCTAACATACTAATCTATATATTTATTAAATTTTATTTTCATGAAAGCACATACATAACTCTTAAAAAGTATAAAAAACTAAAATGTTTTTGCTTGTCTATTTCCTATATTTCAGGATATTTGGTGCGTGCTAGAGGTTTAAAAACATGATAGGAATATTATATTACAATCTATACTTAAATATCATATCAAGTGGAAATTATTTTTATTTTATAGCAAATTTGTTGAAATTCGATATCATTATTGGGAAGTGATGTATAATTTGACCTTTGTTGATTATTTGATGAGCTATATTTTCTTATAATATATTTGAAGTCATAATTTTAAGAACTGTAATTCTGGTAATGATTACATCACGCTAGTATATTTAAGGGGATTAGTAACAAAAGAGTAAGAGGAAGTACAATACGTAAGCTCCAGGACAGGTTTCAAAAATATTTGCTTTCAAAATTTTTGGAAGATAATAGTATAAGAATAGCTCTTGACGTGATCACTGAATTGTAAGTGTGTTAAAATATCATTAAGTATTTTAGAAAAATTTTCACACTTTTTCGATATAAATCGTTTGTAATTTGAGTGATAATCAGTTGGACAAACACGACCATAACAACCGAAAAAATGATTAAGTTTTGAAATTGATACAGGTGAGGATCATTTAATGTCTGGTTAGGCTCCTACATGGACAAGCTTCACCTGTGCAAAAAAGAAGTGGTGTCAACTTAACAGTACAAAGTAGGGAACATTACAGCTTTGTTGACGTGTGTGAATAATAAAATGAACAAGAAATATTTGCGAAAAAGTATCATTTTAGCAACGTCACATTTTTGAAAAAATTTCCGCCAAGTGTACGTTTCCGTTGATAAGCAAAATAGTCACTAAACACTAAAAATGTTGATGCATCAAGCAAAAACTGTATCGAAGTCACTAAAAGTTTTGAGCATGACGATTAATGATTACCACATGTTTTATACTTCGTGAGGTCCCTGTCCTTGACGAGTCCTTTTTTATCTACCATTTTCCTCGATTCGATCGCTTTTTCGCTCGGTGAAAAACTCCTTCGAAACATGGCGATTGCTCGTGGTCTTGTAAATTTACTATACCACAATTTTTGTTTCTTATTAATGGGGGTGAAAATTTGTTTTAGAAAACGAGAGTAACCTTATATCGTACAAAAATTTGTCTGCTATTTGTCTGGTTATCGGACTCGCCAATAGCAGACTCACGTTTCCTAAAACAAATTTTCACCCCCATTAATAAAAAAATATTGTGGTAGTAATTTTATTCAACCCATTCGAGAAAAATGGCAGATAAAAAAGTTGTCTGACTCGTCAAGGACAGTCATCTGAAGTAGAATGAAAGAGACGAGGGTGACTATCAACATACAATGCTGATTTTTGCATTGAAAATTAAAGATTACCATTATAATGAATGCTTCAACTAAAAATTCTTTTTTGAACTTTAATCACATCAATATGTCTTTAAATTACGAAGCATCATCCCCAATTTATTTTTTTTATTAAACTCTGAAATAGACTATAATTTGTAGCAGGTATATGTCACTCTAATGGCTTCGAATTTGCTCATAGTTATGAATGAGAAAAACCTGGAAACTGACGAGAGCGAGATCTTTTAAAAATAATAATCTGAGTGTACCAAACTAAACGGACGGCCGTACCTCTATCGACAATATAGATTGTAAGCGGTAACTCACATATCAAAACAAACATACATGTTTATAGTTCTAATAAACTTCAGTGCATAAATCTTTCTGCTTAACTTCTAATATCTTATGATCAATCAAAATTAGCAACAAAATTTATATTATATTTTGTCACGTGACTGTTGAATTATTTTATTTTATCTAAATTCCGATCAATAATCAATTTGATACAATTCAAAAAAAAATCTGAATCATTGCCAAAATCCAGCATAATCACATTTTTATCTCGAATATTAATTTCCTATGTCATATTCTGATTTTGATGTAAAGATGAACCATGATAATAATACTTAGTGTTGTCAGATCCTTTAGGGTAGAGTGATTTTTATTTTCTTTGTTTGGGTCTCAGATATACAATACATGCAATTGGTATCTTTCTATTTGTGAAATGTATTAAAACTTTAATGTCGATAACAAAATATATATACAGACTTATTATCATGAAACATTTTGTGTCAATTATTCACGGAGAATTAAATAATTTTATTCTCATTTTTCTCCCTATATATCCGTTCTCCCTTGATTTTAGGAACCAATTGGTATTTTTTGTAAGTTTGGGTTTATACAATTGTTGCAAGAGATTTATGTTATCATTTTCTAATATAAAAAGAAATTAGGTTTGACTCTGGATGTGTGAACTTAGATAAGAAATAAGAAAAATAATGTATAGTTTATTGTTTTTATATCAAACAAAGAGTATCAAACAATCATTTTATTTTGTTATTTCGATTTTATATCTGCTACTTTTATTATAAATATAAAAGTACTTAGATATAGACATTATACTGCTTACAACTTTTGCTGGCTATACATCAATCAAAGCAAAATAAATAAAAACAAACTTAATAAAAGTTTCCCATATTGTTGAATCAAAATTCTTCGTTAAGAATTTAAATTTTTTCCAATCAACTTTAGAATATCCTAATTCAGAGCTTTCATGGAATAATTTTTTGTTATTTTTGTTTTTTTGTTGTTGTTAGAATGAATTGAATAATTTAAAATTAGAAGAGAAAACAAATTCATCATTCTCAATTCATTCTATTACAAAACCTCTAATTATTATCCTTTAAATTAAATCAATTTAATGATTACAACTTCAAATACCATTTAATTAATTTAAACGAAAATATATTCCTGCCAGTATAATTTTATAAATAAAGAATAAAAAGAACAAATAGTAAAATTTTGTTCCAATTATAATCAAAACAAAACAAACAGAAAAATGTCCTTTGATTGATGATTTTTAATTTAATTTTCAATTTAAATGAAAATCGTCTAATTTTTTTTTGAAAAATTATAATTTTATATTACCAGAGCTTTTATGAATTATTTAAACTATGGAAATAGTATTTTAAAAATGATGTGTATTACTAAAACTAATATTGAAGTGCGTTTTTAGCAATTGGAATTATTTGTTTGAGGATAGGGTTATGTTGGTTATATAATGATTACGATTAAATTAATGTTGATGAAATAGAAAAATAAAATTGCTTTTCCTTTGAAAGGGATTGTTATTTGTTTGTATTTTAAAAGAAATACTTCGAAACGAAAATTTATTTGAGATGAGAGCTGGAACAAAATTTACAAAAATTAAATACGAATTGCAAAACGAGAAAATCTTTGTGATGGGATGATTTGTTAATTTTATTTTATAGTTCTATATGATGACTTAAAAAATTCATTACAATTACTTATAGGTAAACATTTTTAAAGTAATCATCAATTAAAAACGAGACTTGGTACGAAAAGTTTTGAAACTTTTAGGTAGGTAAAGAATAGAAATATGAAACACAAATTTTACTAAACACATTTTCGAAATACTGATTGCGAGTGCACTGCAATTTCGATTTAAGTTAAGACATGGGATACAATTCATCCTTATGTGTTTTGGTATTCGCTTCAGACAACTATTGAATTCAAATAAGTAAAAAAATATTATTTTTATGTGGATGATTGGGCTGTAGATTCCACGACATATTTTGAAGAATCTCTGGTGACGTTTTCATATGAGAATGAAATATCATGCTTCTTTCCAAATTCTTCCCTTTCTAATAACTGTAGCAGTATTATTATTAAGAGTATAAAGAAAATATAAAAATATGCAGGGGCTGAAATATCACAGCTCTGTGATATCAAGACTTCCGTCTGGGTTAAGGATTTTGATATAATTTTTGGCAAAAAACTTTTACGAGGACATTGTTTTTAGTTTTGGAAACCGATGTATATCAAAACTAAAACTCTTTGTTAAAACACAAGTATTTTTTTATCTCTGTTTAGAAATTTATTACAAAACAAACACGAAAATAATACGTTGCCACAAAATTATAACAGATCATAACTTAATGAAAAGATGAAACACCCAACAAACTACTCAAAACCTCTCCATCTAGCGTTGCAAGAAAATATTACAAAATCAAAAATTCATATTTCTTTCAACATTCCAAAAATATTCTAAAAATTAAAATAAAATCAAAAATTTAAACTTCTAAAATCATTCCAAAAATTATTACAAAATCAAAGATTAAAACTTTTTTCAAAATTCTAAAAATATTGCAAAAATTATAACAAAATCATAAAAACAGGTTTATTACAATATTTTAAAAATTATAATAAAATCAAAAATTTAAATTTTTTCAAAATTTTAAAAATATTCCAAAAATTCATAACAAACAAACTTTTTTCTAAGTTCTAAAAATATTCCAAAAATTATTACAAAATCATAGATTGAAACTTTTTTCAAACGTAAAAAAAATCATTGCAAAATTTCTCAATTCACAAATTCAAAAATTCAAACTTTTTCCAAAATTCTAAAATTGTTGCAAAAATTATAACAAAATCAAATATACAAATTTTTTTCAAAATGCCAAAAATATTCCAAAAATTATAATAAAATCAAAAGTTGAAACTTTTTCAAAATTCTAAAAATATTCCGAAAATTCTTGCATAATCAAAAATTGAAACATTTATCAAAATTCTAAAAATATTGCAAAAATTATAACAAAATCAAAAATACAAATTTTTTCTTAAAGTCAAAAAATATTCCAAAAAATATTACAAAATCAAAAATTGAAACATTTTCCAATTCATAAATTCGAAATTCAACAAACTTTTTCCGAAATTCTAAAGATATCGCAAAAGTTATAACAAAATCAAAATCACAAACTTTCTTCAAAATTCCAAAAATTATGACAAAATTAAAAATTTAAACTTTTTCAAAGTTCTAAAAATATTCCGAAAATTCTTATAAAATCAAAAATACAAGCTATTTTCAAAATTCCAAAAATATTTCAAAAATTATAACAAAATCACAAATTTCCATGTCCAATATGAGTTCGATAATATTTCATGCCGAACAATTAATTAATTTAATTTTTTTCCAAAAAATTGAGTGAAAAAAAAATGAAAATCATTCTTTTGACAGACTTGACAACATTTTTTTGACAAACTTATTATACAATAATCTAGTTTTTGGTCTCACATACCAATCCCGACCATCAAGATTTCTCCAAATACAATGTTCCTATTTGTTAAGTGATTACGCAAAACATATGCAAATTTCCTTGTTTTGACTAATACATTTTACTTGACTAATTTTTTGACACACTTTCGGGACAGCTATCGAACACATGGTCCTTTCGGCTCTTCCCATTGAGTATACCTATTTTTAGAATTTTTAAAATCCCTCCAGCGGCTTTCTAGATTTCGTCGGCTGTGACGGCCGGCAGACAGACATACATTTTTTTTTGCTTTGCTAAGATTTTCACTTTTAACTCATTAAAACTTTAAGAGTTTGAAAGTGTAAAAGCTTAAAGTTAAAAAAAGAGAGTTACACTATTGTTAATGAAAAATAAAAATAAATATTAAAAACAAAAATTTCCAGAGTTATATATTAATTATCAAAACCACGATTGGCCATCAAGGGAAGCGAATGAGAAACAAGTTAGAACGATAAACTGCTAACTACACACACTAACCTCACAATAAAAACCAAATAATTGTCAAAATAGCACTCATATGCCAATGGCAGGGACCAAAATACGCGTGGTTGTCACACCCATAGATCACCAAGTTTAAATTTTACAAATCTTTCTGCGGAAAGCTAAGCAAACTCATTGGTATTAATACGCATTTTTGCCGTTTGCAAATCACTATCGGCTAAGAGCTACCATTTTTAATTATGTTATTTATCATGATTGCCATCCATGTTTAATCATACATAAGCTATGCTTCTTTGTATATAATTTATGCGATTTCCGTCTCGTAATTTTGTGAGATTTAAATCGATATAATCGATTTTATCAAGTATCAAGTTACAAGTATTAAGTCTTCACTTAATTTTAGAAACATGTATTACATACAATTCCAAACCGACAACATATTTAGTGAAGATGACAAAATTCCAATACATATAATTTTGATATACAAATGTTATTGTTTCAGGTTATACTATCTTTCTTACGTTATTTTTAATTTCATAAAAATAATGTTCAATAAAAAAACATTGGTCAAAGCAAACTACGGTTTAAAACGATAGTTAAATAAAAAGAAAATTAAGTGTACAAAAAACTTCCCAAATTTTCATGATGATTAATGTATTAATGCACAGGAATACTTTCAATTTTATATATATTCAATATTTATTTAGAATGATTACTCGAATGCAAATTGCAAAAGACAGAAGCAATATAACTTTAAAAATCTGCGTTATAGATCAATTTTTTAAAATTCGTATAAAGAAATTTTTATTATTTTTATGAATTCATAAATAAAAAAAAATAATTTTAATGGTATTTAATAAAAATTAAAAAAAACAATAAAAAAATATATACCACACCAGGGATTGAACTCACTTCCTACAGCACATCAGTCGAGCACGATATCCACAACGCAATTTGAAACGTTAAGAAATGATAGATAGATTATTATTTATTATTATTTCGAGTCTTTCACCTCAGAGCGTGATGAATCAGCCTATCTTACTACCTACGGAAAAATCTGTGTGTGGTGCGCCAAAAGAAGTTTTCACTTCAAAAAACATAATTTAATATTTGAAGTATAACCGCACTTCGGTCCGTCAAATTACAAAAAATAACCAAAATGCATCCGACAAAAATACCATCTAATAACTGAAATATGACCGTAATTGTGCCCGTTAAATTACTAAAATCAACTAAAAAGTAACTGAAATAGTAACCGTACGAAGAATGAAATGTAACCGACACGGTTATCGTTCGGTAACCGTTACCGCTAATGTCTGACCAAAATACGGTAACAAATCAATTATAGGTTACCACTTGTGATAACAGTCACCGGTAACATTTCAGTATTTTACTTTTACAAATAGTGAAATTGTTTGTCGGGAATACTTAATTATATAAACAAAATATTCAGAGAAATATTTTATTTATATTTGTAAAACGAAATAAAATCTCAAGTTTCAAAACAAAAAAGGTGTGTGAGCAAATGAAACAAGAAATAGTTCAAGTTAGAAGTACGAACGATGTTTTTACACACTTTTATTTAACTTGACTCTTGAGAGCTTTGATGGGTGGAATTTTGTGATTCATTTTTCAGTAACTTCCCATTATGTGATTGATCCCAAATTGAAAAGACAAGTTTGTTGAAGCAGTCAGTACGTATTTCTAAAACTTTTAAAGCAAAAAACTTTATAAATCTCAAGAAAAAAAAATCAAATTTTTCTTCATTCTGAAAGACCTTAAAGAATTGTACTGAAATCCTCATCCTCTGGTTGACTCATTTTGAGCGAAGGAATTTTGGTAATACTGTGTATATCATTATAATCATAGACATCATACATGTTTGTGTCATTTCATATGGATAAAAGGCCTTACATTATAAATAATGAACACACAAAAAAATAAAAGTATGACATTTCGTTAAAAGCTTATAGAGCTTTTTTCTTAAAGTTCAAATCGTTATTTTGGTGTATTTGACAGATTACATACAGCAATGATAATTAAAAATCAGTTATTATGTATGAAAATATGAAAATCCATAAGATCTGAATGCCCATTTACCGCGCTGAAATTTTGCTCATACTGAGTATCTCATTATAATAGAGGACATATTACACATTTTTGTCATTTTTATATGAAAAAATGGCCTTAAATTGTAAATAATGAGTGATTTGTATTTCGAAAATTTTAAATAATTGTTATTTCTTCTAAATCCAGATTGTTTTGTGTTCTCGTTAAGTTTTTTTTACTATAGTTGCATAATTATTATTTTTTCAATACATTTTAATACATAATTAATGATTTCTAATTATCATTGCTGTATGTAATCTGTCAATTACATACAGTAATATAACGATTCGAATTTTAAGGAAAAAGCTCTATAATACAGACCTTTTTCCGAAAAAAACTTGACATTTGGGCGAAATCTCATATTTTATAATTTATGTACAACTTAAAATTAATACAATGAGCAAAGAAACGTACTAAAATTTTACACTGGATGTTTAAATAACGTTATAGTGCAATTAACCTTATTAAAATTACTTTAAATTTCAAAGAATATTAAATTTTCGGTAAGTGATTTAATTGCTTTACTTATGGTGTATTTTCTGTGAAATAATGTGGTTAACTTATTTGTAGGTAAAATTATATAACTAAGAACTCTAAAATAAAAAAATAAATAAAAAAAATTTAAAAAACACACTTTTTGAAAAACGAACTAAAAAGTAGAAAATAAATTTTGCATTAACACCAGCGTTATGTCTTTTATAATTATATTTCCTTTGAAATTGTTAGAAGAAAAAATATTTAAATGGTATTTAACACATCTTAGCATAGATGCAAATATTAAATTTTTGACTAATTTAAAATGCTAATTTTCGATTGACAAACAGTTTTCCGTTCCCATTTGTTACATAAAATAAAAGTGGGTGGCGCATTCAGAAAGGAAAGGGAATAAACGTTGGTAGTCTCTCTTGTTAGAGATTAACATAGAATACATTTGTTCCTTTTCTATATTAATGTATGCGCCACCCACTTTTATTTTGTGTAACAAATGGGAACGGAAAACTGTTTGTCAATCGAAAATTAGCATTTTAAATTAGTCAAAAATTTAATATTTGCATCTATGCTAAGATGTGTTAAATACCATTTAAATATTTTTTCTTCTAACAATTTCAAAGGAAATATAATTATAAAAGACATAACGCTGGTGTTAATGCAAAATTTATTTTCTACTTTTTAGTTCGTTTTTCAAAAAGTGTGTTTTTTAAATTTTTTTATTTTTATACAAAACATGCTAAAAGAAGAAAGTGCACGAAAACTATATCAACTATCCATTAATTACTATTTTGTAGAATTTTTTTTATAGAAATACAAGTAATTACTGTTATTGTGTTCAATACAAATATATATATATATATAATATTTATTATTATATTAGGGTGTAGAAAATAGCGTATACAAATACAACCATCATTACATGATCGTTGCATAATATACTATTATTTAAACGATTTGTTTGACTAAATTGATAATTTTTTCTAAATAATCTTAAGCTTAACTTATTTACATGTTTCTCAATAACGATCACTTCAAATTAAAATTGGTCGATTTTATGAAATCACATATAATACAATTTAGCAGCGAACTGTAGTGGTATCATGAGTTCCGGCCGTCAATACCGGTCGGATTGTTATCGTTTACGATAATTAATGGCTATTAAATATAAAACTATAAAAAAGTTACAAACCAACATTTTATGATGCCATTTTATAATATTAAATATTTACCGTTAGTTGAATACCTACCAGATGATTTTTGACATAAATTACTTCGGTCCGAAAGACCTAAGTATTACATTCATGAGCTAAAAGTTTATAAATCACGCCTTCTTAAATATTAATTGTATGCATAAACTAAACCTGGAACTGAGTATCAAAACCACAAAAAACATGGCACATTTTAAAGCGTTTGAAGAAAAAACTTGAAGAAAAAATAACATATTTTATTTGGAGGAGAAGTGATTTTTCATGGCTTGCCTTCTATTACCCGCCTCACTGCGTTCGGCAGGTAAACTCAGGCGCGCCCTAAAAAGTCATACTTCTCCTCCGTAAAAAAAAAAATATACTATTAATGGCGAGGTTTTGTAAAACGAAAAATTAATTTTAAGTATTAGTATTAGTATTTTATTGGGTTAGTGTTTAATAATATGTTTTACTTTTGAGCAAAAGTTTCTAATGCGATCGAATAAAATTAATTAAACACGAACCCAATACTACATTTTATCCTTTCGACAGAGCAACATACATTAATTTAAATTGAATTATTTTAAAATTCATAGATAAAAAAATAAAAGAATAGGAGAAAAGTAATGAATTTGATTTGATTTATCTGTGTGATTAATTTCAAACCGTTAAATAAATTTTATTTAATTTCAATATCTATTTGATTGTTTTGTGGTTTGAAAATAAAATGATCTTTAAAACACAAGACATTAAGCTTTGTACTAATAGAGAAGCCAAAAATCAATCAAATAAAAAACTAGTTTATTCTATGACAGCAAATGAAAAGTCTATTTTTCTACTCCTATCACAGTAAATTATCAATTACATCACACTATCCATGACATGTAAATTGATTATTTCAAATAGCGTGCGGAAAGTAAAAAAAAGCGTGCGATAATGGATTTTCATATATATATTACCGCACGCTTTTGATAAAAGGAAAAATTTTTATATAAAGAAAAATTTGATTTTTAAAAATTAAATATTTCACTTCTTTTTGACACAGAATAATGTAAAGCCTACCACAATTTATAAACTATTTGCATTTAATTTATAATTAGTAGGTCATTTTTTCAAGTAATTATATGCATTAAAACAAAGTCATAGAAAAAGTATATAACAAACCTCGAGCTGTAAACCATTTTTCATGCTCGTAAAGATACTGCATTCGCCGCTACGCGTCTTGTGCGCAATATTTTCCCTAGCATGTAAAATACTATTTACAGCGCTAGGTATGTAATATATTATTACAATTACATATATCTTATGATTGTAGTCCAAAGGTAAATTTTGTTTGTATCAGAATTTGATTTCTACTCTGTTAAGTTATTCTCCAAATCGTGTTCTTTATATATACCTCGTTAATGAAGTTCTAGATTGTTTTCGGTTACTGTCTAATATCTTTTACAAAAACATACTATTTCGTTAGTATTCACGAAGAAAAACATGTAAATCGATAAACAAATTTAATAACTTTCCTACGATTACTTCGACATAAGTTTCAATTCAAGTAGACTCTGATGTGGTGGTTGGTAGAAACTTGGTAGATACCATGAGAAATATCTTACACATATTGGAAACATGGAGTTGTAACTAAAGTTATTTCAAATAAAGATAGAAAATATTAAGTAATCTCATCGCTATCAATCCGTCTAATCTTTGTTAGTATACCATCACAATATATTATATTTGCAATTCCAATTATATTTCTGTAATTGGGTTTCGTTTTTTTTTTGCTTTTACGAGTAAATAATTTTAGGGGTTTTCCTATTAAAGAAAAAAAAATTAGGGAGCTGATACATAATTTTCTTTCCTGGTGAGAAAATTGAATTATATTTTCCCAGCAAAAAGGAAATAAAAATTATATTTTCTTGTTTACTTTATCGATGAAAAATATAATTTAATTTAATTTTTTTATTGAATCACATGTTTATGGGTAAATGTTGTGTGCATATAAGTTTTATTATATAAATTATATAATATAACAGTGAAAAGAATGGAATAGTTAGTACGTGCGACATTATCACGATTTGTGAAATAAATAGAACTAATTTATTTTACATTTATCCTTAAACAGACTTTCTACAAAAAGTCACAATTATACTTTTAAAACGTTTTCTCTTTTTACCTTAGGTTTATGTAAGGAAAAGGAAAAACGGTTTTCCTTGAAACCCTTTTTATATTTATGCTTTTTATTATTTATTTTAACATCACCGAAAATTTTGAGTCTCATGTTTAAAACATGCAAGGATGAAAATTGTAGAAAAAGGATTAAGCTTTTATCTTTGAAATTTCGTAAGATTATGTTGATGGTTGTCATTATGCAAGGAAATATTATTTAAATTGTGGTTTTATCAAATAAATCCAAATGGTTTTTCTATAATGTAAGAATGAAATAAATGAGGTTGTACAAATTTAACAAAGCTCTATCTTGTCACTTTAATTAAAGTATATTTTAGAAGGAACGGTAAAAGTATATATTACCGCATACCACTAATGATCATATTTATCATTAATAATAATTTACTATTTCACATAATTTAAAAAGCCATCCTACATATCTCACAATGTGTTAGTGTTGCGGTCAAAGCAACTCTTACAAAAATTAGAAATAATTGGAATTTTCAAAAGTTTTGGTTTAGAGAAAAATAAAGTTTTATAATTCATCTCATTTGTAATTTTTTGTGCTTTTGTGGTTTTTAATTATTTTTTTGTTTCTTGCTTAAATCCTTTTTAAATTATGATAAAATGAATTTAACAAATTCTGTTACTTTTTTATTTCATTTACATAATTAAGAGATTTGAAAATAAATATTTGAGCTTTTTTTATTAGAAATGTCAAAGAATGGTTTAATTGAAATGTACTGCAAGAAGAATTTATATAGTTTTCTAAGAATGTAGACTATGTTGTTCAAGTATCGAGAATGTCTACATAAATTGTGATGTTTGGGGAATAAGTGACGAGTTTATTGATGATTGTCTATTGTTTGAATACGGTTCTTACGTCGCAACAAGTAATAGATCTACAAAAAGGTTTATGTATCTCTATTTGAAAATTAAGGTTAGTGAATGCATGTGGTCCCCGAAAATTGTTACAACTTGCGAATCTCTGATTCACCAGAGATGAAAAATTTGGTACTCTATTATAAAGTGAAGATTGATGCCTAAAGAGTGATCTGATTACTTTTATTCTCGGTAGACTAAACTAAACTTTAAAATACAAATGTTTCTCTTAAATACAAAACCATTTATTTATGGCGTTTAACTCCATTTAGGAACGTTTTCAAGCTAGCAAGTTTCGAATTTTTCTACGGTTATGCGCAACAGTTATATATCTCTTAGGCTCTGTTTCTCTTAAGCTGCGCACGTTTTACCTTTCGATTCTATAGTCTTAAATCTATAGTAGAAATCTATTTTGTTCTGGGTCTGATAATTTTTTCTGATCCCTAATTTTGTTGGGTGTTTTTTTTTGGAGGGGGTTAAATTCAAGCCCAACCCATTCGGGATTTCACCCAACGTTTCAATTACCTTCAGTCAACAACAAGAAGTTGTGTTGAGTAATTGATCGAATTGTCAACGAGCAATGTCAACGATCAAAACTTAAAAAAACAAAATTGTTGTCAAACATCGTGACATGATGAGCGAGGGGCGACACAGGTGAGCGATTAGAAATTCTGTGTTCGGGATTCACATCGGCAGTCGCAAAGTTTCCATAGAAATGCAAGGCACCTGTGATAAATTTTTAATTGCAGTTTGTTGGAGGAAGAGACAATTACCAAGATGTAAGTCATCCTCGCTAAGGTCTTCCGACTAGCTCTTGAGGTACGATTGGGCAGATTGTAGTTTCGCCATTCCTGAAAGAGATTTTCACCATTGCCTTACAGCTCTATACTCCCCACAAGCTAACGCGTTTGAGCGAGTGAACAGAAGTGTCATCGCTGGACTACGTGCGTACCTATTCGAAAACCATACTCGGTGAGACGTGCATCTTAGCGAAATTGCTTTTGCTCTTCGATGTTCCGTGCGTCAAACATTAGTATGTTCTCCATATAAAACTTCCTTTGGACTACCTATCACACGTCCTATTATTTACTCCAACGCTTGAATTGTTTGGACGAGAGTTGGGCAATCCTTGATTGTCCAGACCAATTATCCAGAATTCGCTCCCGAATTGAAGAATTACGAAATTCGTGAAGGCCAAAGTTTGTTGGACGCGTTGGTAACGCGTCCTTCGAACTGGTGGACGTTTTTTTCCGGATGACGCAAAATATACCATTCCAAAGACTTGCATTGTAGATTTGATTTCCTCCAGTTCTTTCATTTCCGATTGTCCAAAAAGTCTCTCCCCTTTTTTAGATTCTGAATCGTCCACCCCTTTTTCGGTCCTTGTTCCTCTATACATTTTTCTTGTCTGGCCCGACTAGCTCAGTTGGTAGGGCTTGAGAGTTTATCTCGGGGTTTGGGTGCGAGCCCGGCTCCCATTTCCCTTCTTGGTTTTTATGACTCTAAAGACGAATGTAGTCAGCCAGACTTCCTCCTTTCATCCTATCCTGTCTTGTGCAAGATATTCTTTGTCAGTCGTGCTTCCATTTCTCGTTATCCTTACCAATAGTAATATCATATAGCGATCTTAAAAAATGTATGTGTAAAAATTTTCAAAGTTGTGTGGGATAGGGGATTGTAGATCACATTATGGATCTGGGTGATAGAAAAAAATTGAAAAGTGAATAGATTGATCAGTGCGTTAATAAAAAATGAAGAATTACAATGGTTTTTAAATGAAAAATGTGAAATGATCTCGGAATTATTATTAAAATTAATGTGAACATCAGCAGAAGAAGCAATTTGAAAATTAAGATTAAAGTAAATGAGACAAATGGTTTAAAGAACAACCTGTAACTTTTAGTAGGGATTGAGGTTAAAATTGTTGTATGTGATATTGTAAAAACCATTATAAGAACTTTCAAATGTATAATAAAACCGGCTTTGAATAGAAATGAAAAATAAAAATTTGTTGATTTGAAGCAAGTTAGTGTCATTCTATTATCTCCTGGGACTCTTTTATACAAGACCCAATCTACAGTGAAAAGTTCGCCCGAATGATAAGATACATATACTACTACTATACATACTAAGGATGATGTTGGTAAGCGGAATGTAGACGAGTCAGAAGCGTAACGTAGAAGGATGTGATAATTTTAGTAAGCATATGGAGAGTTGAGGCATGGCGGCTCATCTGTCTTGAGAACCTGGGTGGTGATGTAGGTACGCGTTGTTTGTTTTATTTTACTTTAAATTTCTTGTGCTGAGGTTGGTCGCAGAATTCACGCCAGCTTGAACTAGTGGAGGGAGTACCAGACCTCATACTACAACTCCCTAATGACAACTATATTGATAGGATTATAACAGTTTTCACAAAACAAGACTCTAGCATATCAAGTTTTTGACTACAAAGGATAGAGATGAAGTCATTTAATACGATTTTCAAACTTAGCTTATCCATTCGGCAACGCTTATTTTAAAAACAGAATGCCATCAAAACCAACTTAAATTTTAATGTGAGTGAAACTTAAGATAACCCTGTAGTTGTTTTTCTTTTATTGTTATTTTATTTTCAGATCACAATTAGCATCGTTATTTCTTTTTCCACTAAAATTATAACATAACGAAGAATAATATAAACTTTAAGCATCTAAATTAGGTCAAAATTTGTATTGTTTAGTTTACAAAATTTGTAATACTAAAATTTTTTTGTGATTTTTATAATTTTTTCGTGTTTTCTTCAAAATCTGTTTATTTTTAAGGAAATGTTTTATTCAGACAAAAAAATATATGTATGAAGTTAAAAAGTTGGCATTAATTTTATGATGCGACATAAATGTTATAATAAAGTTGGAAGTAATTAGAACGTTGAGATAAAAAAATAAGAATATCTGGATAATAGACAGTTTAACTTTTATCTGCAGTCACAATAATGATATTTTTTATCTAAAGATTAGCGTCTAAAAGTCTCTAACCTGTATAATTCAATAACTAATTTTGATTATAGTTTTTGCCTTTAAGGTGTAGTAGTTTCAAAAGAATCTCACTGGTATAAATCTACCGATTACGTCTAGTTAAGTTAATTTATTTCCATAACGTTAAAATAAAAACAAAAGAAAACTTTTATTGAACTTTCGAAACTCAAACTTTCATCAAATAGATTTTTTTTGTTTCGTTTGAAATATAATAATCGAATCAACTCTAAAACAGAGAAAAATTTAAGAAGTTTAATATTACAAAAAAAAAAAAATTAAAAAAATAGGATAACAAAATTCAATTTCAATATTTTCAGATGAAATGAAAAAACAAAGAAAATTCCGACCATAACCAATTCCACCTTGTTTTTCTTTTCATTTGTTTTTTTTTCTGTGAAACTTTCTTGTTAAAGTGAAAAAGCTTTTTTAACTTTTTTTTTTTGTGATAAATAAAAAAGTTCACGATTTAAAAAAGTAAAACGATTTGTTATGTGAATTGAAATTTTGATCGTTTTTCGAGGAATTATTTTTCTACGAAGCTTATTTGGTTTTGATATTTTAAAATATATTTACTAAAGTTGAAATTCGAATAAAAATATTTAGAACATATTGCCATTAGCGATGGATTTTTGTACAATTCCTGAATTTGTAAATTTTATTTCCTTTTAAACATAAAAACCCTTCTGTGTCCAGTAGACTAAGATTCATTTTTTGAAGCTGTTTTATATAAAACGTCTTTCCATTTTTGATCAATTTTATTAGAGCAATACTTTACTTTCAAGTTCGTAAACTGAATTCCAATTGAATGCTAAATAGTCTCCAATTATTCTAAATCCTGATAAATTGAAAAATTATTTTACCACTAAAGGTTTTGTAGTTAACTACATGCAACATTTGCATTCTAAATATGTGTAGAATTATGTCAACTGTCAGCAAAACATATCAATGCTTGTTCGATAGCTCTAAAACAAATCTATCTTTAAAAACAATTTTTTAATTTAGCACGATTTAGAATTTGGAGAGCATTTAGCATTCAATTGGAATCCAGTTTAAGTTTTCATTTATTAAAATTTTTTTAGAGAAAAAAAATACAGTAAGAATATTGGATGACAAAAATGGCAAAAATTTGTTATAGCAAGCAAAAGGCAAGCAACAAGCAAAAAAATGTTCTTAAAATAAATTTGAAATAAAATAGAATTTTAAAGTTTAATTTTGATTTCAACGTTTGATTTCAACACCTCAGAACGCATGTTCGTATGGGGCAAAGGTCGTAAAAGATTTTGTTGTGTTGTGTTGTGACACATATTGTAAACCTTACCGCACCATATAATTAACTATTTAATAATATACTAGTGTTAGTGTTATACTAACTATTTAGTAATCGAAATGGAAGCTGATTAAAGAGATACGTGTATATACATTAAACATGTCTTGACCAATCGTGACCTTAGGGACATCGCTGGAATAAAAGGTTGTAATCTCAATTGTTTTAACTAAAGATGAACATTTCGATATCTCATGATGTCGCAATATTATTACTTTACTCTAGTTTCGAGAGATAAGACAATCTAGTAGCTGTGGTATAAATGTAACAAGTGTAGCATGAGCAAGTGCAGATTGAGTATGGTCAACAATCATACATGAGTCAGGTAAGATGAGGAACCAAAAATTATAACAAGGAACATTCAAAAACGCATAAAAGTGCAACAACCAAATACAACAAGAAAAAATTATGTTTTAACGTTATAGGCCACTTGAGAAAAAGGAAAATCAAACAAAAATCTGTATCTGTAAAAATTTGTATTATTGAAAAAAAATGAAAGGGCGAATTTAATTCCTGTTTGGAACGAAAATGCTTAGGTTGATGGGTGATCTTCCGATATTACAGAACACTTTAATTTGTTAGCAACATTCAAGAGGATTAATTAAACAGCTGACCGCATGCACTATGTCGTGTTTTTTCTATTCTATACATGTACCGAATCGAGATATAGTTCAATTAGGTAGGAAAACGTTAAAAAATAAAATATATTTGTTTCCAATTACTTCGGTCTGAAAAGCCTAAATATTACATTCATGAACCAAAAGTGAAATTCTTACCCCCACTTTTTTGGCATTTCTTGACGTTTGAGGACCTACTGATTCTAAAAAAGCAAAAAAAAACGTATGTCTGTCTGTCGGCCGGCCGTCCGGCCGTCATTACCTACGCTGCAGGGAAAGTCACTGGAGGGATTTTAAATTTTTTTTTTAAAAAATAGGTATGCTCAAGGGACAGGTCCGAAAGGACGCTGTGTTCGATAACTGTACCGAAAGTGTGTCAAAAAAATTATTATGTGTAAAAAATGTTTATTTTAAGCGATTACGAGTAGGAACATTGAAGTTGGAGAAATCTTGATGGTAGGGATTGGAATGTGAGATCAAAAACTAGGTTATTGCATTATAAGTTTGTCAAAAAAATGTTGTCAAGTGTGTCAAAAGAAAGATTTTTCTTTATTTTTTTACCCAATTTTTTGGATCAAAATAAAATTAATAATTTGTACGACATGAAAATTTATTAATATTATAGAGAATTATGGCATTATACGTTTGTCAAAAAATTGTTTTCAAGTGTGTCAAAAAATGATTTCATTTATTTTTTTAGCCAATTTTTTGGAAAAAAATGTAGCTGTTTTTATGACGTAAATATAATAGAAAAATATGAAGGGGCTGAAATCTCACAGCTCTGAGATATCAAGACTTCGGTCTGGGCTAAGGATTTTTATATAGTTTTCGGCAAAAAACTTTTATGAGGACATGGTTTTTAGTTTTGGGCAGCGATGTATATCAAACATAAAACTCTTTGTTAAAGTACATGTATTTTTTTATCTCTGTTTAGAAATTTATTACAAAACTAACACGAAACATCACGTTGTTGGAAAATTATAACAGATAGTAAATTAACTTAATTTAGTGAAAAGATTATACAATCAGCAAACTACTCAAAACCTCTCCATTTAGTGTTTCGAGAAAATATTTCAAAATCACATATTCATTTTTCTTTCAAAATTCCAAAAATATTGTAAAAACTAAATAAAATCAAAAATTCAAACTTTTTTCAAACAAAATTCTAAAAATATTTCAAAAATTATTACAAAATCAAAGATTAAAACTTTTTCAAAAACTCTAAAAATATTGCATAAATTATAACAAAATCAAAAATTGGAAATTTTTCCAAAGTTATAAAAATTATAATATAATAAAAAATTTAAAATTTTTTCAAAACTCTAAAAATATTCCGAAAATTCTTACCAAATCAAAACTTGAAACTTTTTTCAAAATTCTAAAAATATATATATAAAATTCAAAAATTCTTTTTTTTTTCAAAATCTAAAAATATTCCAAAAATTAGAATAAAGTCAAATATTTGAGCTTTTTCTAAATATTAATAATATTCCAAAAATTCTTAAAAATTCAAAAACTTAAACTTTTTCCAAAATTCTAAAAATATTGCAAAAATTATAACAATATCAAAAATTGAAACTTTTTCCAAAATTATGATAAAATCAAAAATTTAAAATTTTTCAAAATCTAAAAATATTCCAAAAATTATAACAAAAACAAAGATTAAAACTTTTTCCAAAATTCTAAAAATATTGCAGAAATTATTACAAAATCAAAAATACAAACTTTTTTCAAAATTCCAAAAATATTTGAAAAACAATAACAAATTCAAAAATTTTTGCATGTCCAAATTCATGTTCAATTACAATTACGTCATAAAAACAGCAACATTTTTTCTCCAAAAAATTGGCTAAAAAAATAAAAGAAATCATTTTTTGACACACTTGGCATTATTTTTTTGACAAACTTATAATGCCATAATTCTCTATACTAATATCAAAATCTCATGTCATATAAATTATTAATTTTATTTTTTTCCAAAGAATTGGGTAAAAAATAAATAAAAAATCTAAATTTTGACACACTTGACAACATTTTTTTGACAAACTTATAATGCCATAATTCTCAATAATAATAAAATAAAATTTCATTCAAACAAATAATTATTTCATTTTTTTCCAAAAAATTGGGTAAAAAAATAAAGAAAAATCTTTCTTTTGACTCACTTGACAACATTTTTTTGACAAAATTATAATGCAATAATCTAGTTTTTGATCTTACATACCAATCCCTACCACCAAGATTTCTCCAAATTCAATGTTCCTACTCGTAATCACTTAAAATGAACGTTTTTTAAGCCAAGAATATGAAAATTTGCTGTTTTTGACACACTTAATGAATTTTTTGACACACTTCCGGTACAGTTATCGAACACAGCGTCCTTGCGAAACTGTCCCTTGAGCATACCTATTTTTAGAAAAAAAATTATTTGAAATCCCTCAAGCGGTTTTCCCTGCAGCGTAGGTAATGACGGCGGCCGGACTGCCGGCCGACAGACAGACATACATTTTTTTTTTGCTTTTTTAGAATCAGTAGTTCCTCAAACGTCAAGAAATGCCAAAAAAGTGGGGGTAAGAATTTCACTTTTGGCTCATGAATGTAATACTTAGGTCTTTCAGACCGAAGTAATGAAATTGGACATGGAAATTTTTGAATTTGTTATAGTTTTTGAAATATTTTTGGAATTTTGAAAAAAGTTTGTATTTTTGATTTTGTAATAATTTATGCAAAATTTTTAGTATCTGGAAAAAGTTTTAATTTTTGATTTTGTTATAATTTTTGCAATATTTTTTGAATTTTGAAAAAAAAAATAGAATTTTTGAATAAGTGAATTTTATATATGTGTATATCTTCAGAATTTTGAAAAAAGTTTCAATTTTTGATTTTGTAAGAATTTTTGGAATATTTTTAGAATTTTGAAAAATTTTAAATATTTGATTTTATTATAATTTTTGGAATTCTGAAAAAGTTTCAATTTTTGATATTGTTTTAATTTTTTCAGTATTTTTAGAATTTTGGAAAAAGTTTAAATTTTTGAATTTGTAAGAGTTTTTGGAATATTATTAGAATTCAGAAAAAGTTTAAATATTTGATTTTATTACAATTTTTAATAATTTTGCGATTTTGAAAAAAGTTTGTGTTTTTGATTTTGTTATAATTTTTGCAATATTTTTAGAATTTTTGAAAAAAGTTTAATCTTTGATGTTGTAATAATTTTTGGAACAGTTTTAGAATTTTGAAAAAAATTTGATTTTATTTAATTCTTACAATATTTTTGAAATTTTGAAAATACGAATTTGTGATTTTGTAATATTTTGTTGAAACACTAAATGGAGACGTTTTTGGTAGTTTGCTGATTGTATCATCTTTTCACTAAAATATGTTAATATATGATCTGTGATAATTTTCTGGCAAAGTATTGATGTTTCGTGTTAGTTTTGTAATAAATTTTTAAACAGAGATAAAAAAATACAGGTACTAACAAAGAGTTATGTTTGATATACATCGCTGCCCAAAAATAAAAACCATGTCCTCATAAAAGTTTTTGCCGAAAACTATATAAAAATCCTTAGCCCAGACCGAAGTCTTGATATCTCAGAGCTGTGAGATTTCAGCATCTCCATATTTTCATAAATAAATTTGGAAATATAAAAAGTCCAATCCAACATTACCATATAGGAAACTCATTACAAATAAAACAAGAAAATGGATTGAATTATTACAATAAATACAGTCTTTGTTTCTGTATCAACGCAGGAAAACAAACAATGTAAAATCATTCAAAATGACATGAAAAAATTAACATTAAAATTTTACCGATTGATAATTAATTTTACCAGACGTTACCGGCGCAACTCAAGACCATATATTTTTATCTCATATTGAAACTTGGCTTGGTTCGAACGTTTTGCCAACCACTAACGTGGGATTCAAATTGTGAAGACAATAAGAACAACAAAAACGTAAACTCATACACAAAAACATGACCCAAACAAACAACAACATAATACCAGGCGGTAACTCCTGCACCGGAGGCTAGTGAAAATGTTCCTATCATGTCACACATGGCTTTTGGATCCTTATAAACATCTTTGAAGACATATTTGTGGAGAATATCTATTAGAAACAGTCGGTATTGAACGTCTGCAACTCTTTGGAGAGACAGGTCTCTGGGAGTACTGTAACGGCTAGGAAAAAAAATAAACATAAATTTGTTTGTGGTTCAGTAAAAAGGAAAAGCATTAATGCTAAGGCTGAGTTCGTTGACTCCTCACTGCACAAGTTACGTATAGTTGCGTGCCTTAAGATTGAAAATTCCAACTAGGATCAGTCTGTGAGTTCGATTATGACTCCTCAGTCCATCACAAATTCTGAATTTCAGGTAAAGCTTTTAAAATAAAACGGACACAAATGAACAAAGAACAGGGACTCTGAGGACCCTAAAACCCAAAGAAACCAAGACAATCAACATCACTAAATCAAATATAATTATCAGATTAAAAAAATGATTGACTCACCCATTATTTGTAATTGATCTAGACCGCCATACTTCACCATCATTAGCCAAACATAGTGACTAAAATCTGAGTTCATGAGAAAAAATAATACAAAATAATAACCAATCATTGCACCAATGGTTCATTGCGATTAATGAATATGAATAATAAATAAAACAAAATATAATAGCCACTCTTTGCGCCAATGGTGCTGGCGATTGTTAAACAAGAATTATAATGCAATATAATAACCAATCGTTACGCCAATAAAACCGACGATTTTTGAATACGAATGATAATACAATGTAATAAGCAATCGTTACTAATGGTCACAGGCGATTGTAAAACAATGATAAAAGAACAATAATATACATCAATCGGTGCTCATTAATGAACAGTTGGTCATAAAACACTCATAAAAATTTCTTGTACTAAACGTTATGTACTCATTACAAGAATTATTAAAACTGATGCAAAACTTTTCTTTCTATTAGATGTGACAAAAAATTGAAGTTTAGACATATTATTATTCAATATGTCGTTCCCTTTTATTTGAAAAAACATCTGTTTCAGCTCTAAATTATTATAATTTGTTTAGAAAAAATAGTAATTCCTACTATATGACTTTTTTAACTCACCATAAATAATATTGAAACTTTTTGTCATTATTCAATTATTAAACCAGTTCCACAACTACCAAATGAATAATTGTATCTCGTTAACGGATAGACATCTCTTCCAATCAAACAATTTTATGTGCGTAAAAGAACCACCCAAAAGAATTCAATTTTTGTTCGGGATTTCATACCCATTTTTCATATATGGGTAATTCTTTTATAAACCGAACAGATTTGGACAAAATCTGACCGACCCATTTTTGATTTGGCTGAAATTTTTTTTAGGGGTTTTCTATCGAAAAAAAAGATATACGTGCTCGAGGATTTTTTTTTTTTTTTGGAAAATAGAGCTGTTCTAAATTTCGAGAATTTCGTGATTTTCGGCTTGAAGACTTATTTTCAAAAATTCATAACTTCGGTTTTATAGAAGATAGAAGGTTTTTCTTTTCTTTATTTGAAAGTTAAAAGATGGAATCTTTTAAAAATAAATATTTTCAACTAAAGTTATTAACAAATTCCTATTGTTATAAACAAATAAAATGTTAAAATTAAATTTTAACCATTGCCCCACTCATGAAATTAGTTTTTAATATTATCATCGTATTCATCGTTCAATTTTCTATAAAAAAAGTATTTTGTTTTAATGGAGAAATGATGTTTACTGTTAGAAATAAATTAATTTGTCGAGCGCGGGACGACAAAAAATTCCATATATGGGTCATTCTTTTACATACCGAACAAAATAGGACAAAATGTGACTAAGACATTTTTGATTCAGCTGAAAATTTTTTTGAGGGTTCTATATAAACATTACGATATACTTAATTTCGAATTTTTTGTTTTTTTTGTTTTTTAGGGGAAATAGAGCGGTTCTAAATTCCGAAAATTTTGTGATTTTTGGCTTGAAGACTTGTTTTCAAAGATTTATAACTTCGGTTCTGGTAGAGATAGACAGTTTTTGTTTGTTTTATTTTAAAGAATAGAGATGCAATTTAAAAAAAAAAATTATTAATTATAAAAATTATTAACAAATACCTATTGTTAAAAACAAATAAAATTTTAAAATCAGTTTTTAGTAATTATATAAAAAAAATAAAGAGTGTTTAATGTAATCATCGTGTTCTACGTTCAATTTTCAATAAGAAACGTATATTTAATTATTAGCGAAATGAGTTTTATTGTTAGAAATGAACTAATTTATCGAGCGCGATACGATAACAAATTTTATAAATTTTTGTCGTCCGGCGCTGGAAAAATTAACTTATTTGTAACAGTAAAACTCATTTTTTCATTAATTAAATATACGTTTCTTATTGAAAATTGAACGTAGAACACGATGATTACATTAAACACTCTTTATTTTTTTTATATAATTACTAAAAACTGATTTTAAAATTTTATTTGTTTTTAACAATAGGTATTTGTTAATAATTTTTATAATTAATAATTTATTTTTAAATTGCATCTCTATTCTTTAAAATAAAACAAACAAAAACTGTCTATCTTTACCAGAACCGAAGTTATAAATCTTTGAAAACAAGTCTTCAAGCCAAAAATCACAAAATTCTCGGAATTTAGAACCGCTCTATTTCCCCTAAAAAACAAAATAAAAAAAAAAATCCGAAATTAAGTATATGTAATGTTTATATAGAACCCTCAAAAAAATTTTCAGCTGAATCAAAAATGTCTTAGTCATATTTTGTCCTATTTTGTTCGGTATGTAAAAGAATGACCCATATATGGAATTTTTTGTCGTCCCGCGCTCGATAAATTAATTTATTTCTAACAGTAAATATCATTTCTCCATTAAAACAAAATACTTTTTTTATATAAAATTGAACGATGAATACGATGATAATATTAAAAACTAATTTCATGGGTGGAACAATGGTTAAAATTTAATTTTAACATTTTATTTGTTCATAACAATAGGAATTTGTTAATAACTTTAGTTGAAAATATTTATTTTTAAAAAATTCCATCTTTTAACTTTCAAATAAAGAAAAGAAAAACCTTCTATCTTCTATAAAACCGAAGTTATGAATTTTTGAAAATAAGTCTTCAAGCCGAAAATCACGAAATTCTCGAAATTTAGAACAGCTCTATTTTCCAAAAAAAAAAAAAATCCTCGAACACGTATATCTTTTTTTTCGATAGAAAACCCCAAAAAAAAAATTCAGCCAAATCAAAAATGGGTCGGTCAGAAAGGTGTTCGGTTTATAAAAGAATTACCCATATGAATGAAAATAAAAGTTTATCTCATTCTATACCATAGGAATAGATGTCATTGTTTTTTGTTGTCCATACCATAGGAATAGATGTCATTGGTTTTTGTTGTCCTAAAGTGTCAGGCAAAATTTATACTGAATTGAATACTAATGAATACTGAATTAAAATAAGTAATTTAATAAATAAATGATCAAAACAATAAAAATTGTTTAATTTAATATGAAATTACATTACATCTGGGGCGAACTATTATTGCACAAGATCTTTACATATTTCATTCGGAAAGCGCATGGAATTTGGTACGAAAATGAGCATTGAATGGATCTGGATTGCGTACGGGAAATTCGTACTCACCAATACATAAAATCCGTGCTCTGAGAGACACCCATTCCGAGTACTCAGTGCAATTTTCAGTGCGAAAAGGTACGACTTTCCGTGCGCATTGCTTATTGGGATATTTCCTACATTATTTGTATTTACAAAACTATTAATTTTTTTTTATCAATATAATTTTTTTATTTCACAATTTTATAGCAAAGCATAAGGTTCTTAAAACTTTTTAAATTTTTCTATGTCTTGACAAAGAACAATGTGGTTCGCGTCAGCGTCTGGTAAGCCCAACCCACTTCATTAGCATAAGTTTCTCTTGATATTCACCACTAACCAACTATTTATTTTTTATTAAAATTTCACGAACTGCGCAACTTAAATATATACACGTACAAGTATGGTATATATTAAATTCAATTAATGAAAGCGTTACAAAAAAAAATGAGACAAAAAAAACATTGAACTGATTGTTCTGTGTGAAGGGGACGAACGATAAAAATTATATCTACAGCAACGAATCGGTAAAGTACCATTTCAATGCAGATGGAATTATTTTAGAGATAACTGCTTCGTAACAATGAAAGGGTGTCTGGCTACGTATGAAAGGGTGTCGATATAAGAGGAAAACTTCATTTCCAATGGTAAAATAAATTTTAGTGGGCTAGGGGATGAAACAAGCTGCATCTCATGAAAATGAGCAAGGCTTTTAGTAATTAAAGCCTTTGATCTCCTTTAGATGAATCTGGCCGAAATCTAATTGCCAAGCCATAAATAATCTAAGAAATCTGTGTTTGAGAATTTTGGATCCTGGATGGATACATTCCTGTTCATTATTTTCAGAGAAAATACCGCAAAAGTTCAGTAGATATGAAGTTTATTAGATTGGCATTAAGGACATAGACCACAACTGTTATGATGACTCTGGAAAACCTTAAGCATCGACAATAGCATAAAGTAGTCATAAAATCTCATGGCTTCACCTGCTAAAAAGAATCGCTCATAATGAAACTAGAACTTCCACTACATAAAAATTTTGATATAGATTTTTTTGCTGACTATACTAAGAATAAAAACCTGGCTGTCCGAGTTATGTCACCAATTTATATCATGTGAGCTTGAAAGCACTATTACCAATAGTAAAAGTTTGTTTCTTTAAGAGTACTACTTCAAATTTGAAAGTATTAAATTCCAGAGGATAGCACAACTTTGCTTCTAATATCCAACGTTAAGAAGCCATAGACAAACCTCTTTATGTTCCAGGTCTTGTTAGAGCACATCAGGACCTTGAGAGTGTTTTTGAATTGTTTACAATCCAAAATTGAAAAACTAAACAAAGGTTCAAGAAACTTCTAAACAGAGCTTTGAAAATTCGTGCTGAAACCGATTGGGCTCTGTACAGAAGATTTTTCAAAAAACAATCGAAAAAAGGTCTTCACATATAGCGAGACTGGTTAACCTGAATACAAATCTTAACATAAATCTTCATATCTGACCGGATTTGTCCTATAACGATTCAACAGTTTTGGAACATAATAGGAGATATACTCTCAAGAGATTTATTGCATCGCTTGCATCAATTTTGAATACAGTCAAACCTGGTTATAAAATCCTCGGATATAACGAAAACCTCTTTTTAACAAATATTTTAAATAGTCCAATTAATATTCTCATAAAGCACAATATAAATTTTCCTTTTTATAACGAACCTCGTTATAACGTTATAACGAATTGTATTTCAATAAAAATTAAAGCATACCACCTATATTTTACTGAATATAACGAATATGTTTTTCCATTTTTTGAACACTCACACATATATTTATTATTTTAAATTTTTATTCATTTAAATATGTGTTTATACAGGTGGAAGCAAAATCAATCATGATGAAAAACGTGATTTACTCAGGTGAAAAAGTCGAAATTTGAGCCTGACCATTTTTGATTTTTCTGAAACTTGGCATATAAGTAGTATGGACAAAATAAAAAATACAACTTATTTTACAATTTTTTTAAAGTGCATAGTTTGAGCATAGCACCCCAACATGCATGAAAAATGAAAATTCTGCCAATCCGATGTAAGCTTAAAATTAAATTGCTCAAGAACGGCTATACCGTTCATCAAACTTTTTAATTTTTGATAGATGATTAGTCGTTTGAAAAAAAAAATTAATTAATAGTTTTTGTAATTAATTTTTAAATGAAAATATTAAAAAACTTTTTTAAAGATGGCGCTAGGGTCGAAGATCAATTGAAATTTGATTAATTTTTTTTCTGAAAATAGTTCTATCCTTACTCTAAGATATTTCAAATTTACAAAGTGGCGTTAATTCGTGTTCTTGAGATATTTAATTTTAAAGATTTTTGGTCCCACTAAAATTCGAATTTTTCATCATATTTTCGAAGTTCAGTGGTTAAAATTTTTTTTGATAAAAATTGTTCAAAAAAATAAAGAACAATTAGTCTGATCGGGATCAGGGAATTATATTAAATTATATGGCTAAGGTGGCATGGGACCTGGTGCAACCAAATATCATCGCAAATTGTTTTTAAAAAGCTTTGCCTACCTGTCACGATAATTCTTAAGCTACTGATGATAATATTGAAGCCACCTGACAGGAGGTGGAAAATTGATATTGGCGAGATCCAGTAATTCAGAATTTAAGTAGAGACTTAAATTGGCGGATTATTTAAATGTAGATGAGAATGTTATTGTATCGGAAGACATCAGCGATAAAGGTATTTTAAATGCAGCTTGGCAATCTAACATGAATACACACGATGAATATGAGAATGACAGTAGAGATGATTTAGAAATGCCAACTATTAAAGATTTAGAAAAATGTTTGAACTCATTTAGAATTTTTTTTAGTTGTCAACCTAAATGTGAAGTTGAATTTCAACATATTAATGATATTGAGAGAAAATTGGAGCAAATGCGTCATACTGCTTTAAAACAAACTCTCATAACCGAATTTGCTGTAACCACAGCTAACTAAATTCAGGAATCACAACTTTAGGAAACGGATTCTCTTTAGTTAACATTATATTTGTACACTTTACATAGCTAAATATTTACTTATAAAAATTTGAAATATATGTACCATTTATAATTTAATTTCTAATTTAGTTTTACGTTGAATAAATGAAATATTTTATTTTACCTCTTTTTAACGAATATTTATATTTTTACCTTTTTATAACGAAACCTGGATATAAATATGTTTTCAAAATAACGAATATTTTTGCTGGTCCCATGAAGTTCGTTATATCCAGGTTTGACTGTATATACAATATGCCTTGAAAAGAATAACTTGGAAATTAACTATTGTGAAAAGGCCGATCAGTCTTTTCTCATACATGCTGAAATCTTTGGCATGACTGATCGATTGGCATATTAAAAATGGCTGTGTGAGAAAATCCTGCTAAGCCAGCAACAACAGTTGGTGCTGGAAGATTTGTCTAACCATAAATGCACACTAGACTGGTCGTTAAAAATTAAATTTTCCGAGACGCTTCCTAAAAAATTCTTTGTGGTCAAAAAAACACGAGAGCAATTTTTTTTAAATGATGAATATTTTGACGAAAAAGCACTAATTTTGATTTTTCTTGTCACGATTATTTTTTTATTCTTTTATGGAAAATTAGGTTTTTGAAAATCAGTTCTTTTTCAAAATACCATGTGAAGAACTACACGTTTTAGGAAAAAAGTGATTTGGACCTTTTTTGTTGAGTTAAATTTTCTACATATTTTTCTATATATTTTTTGAAGTAAAACTTCTTTAGGCGCGTTTTAAGAATTTTGCAACGGAAGGACAAAAAACGAATATAATATTCGGCAAATATACGATACATTTCAATTATGATACACATATAAATGTCGGAAGTAGTCATTTGAACAGATATATAACCATATATGTTCATCTCTATCATACTACAGTCTGATTTTGAATTTTAAACATATACATGCACACAATTCCAAAAAAACTTAAGTAGAAATTTAAACACAATAAAATAAAAAAGAAATTAGAAGTAAAAAAGGCAAACGAATATTATGTTCCGCAAGTATGCGACAATTCGATTATGTGTATTGTATTTTTTATACGCTTATTCAGTATCGTATTAAAGGTTATATGAGTTGGACGTGTCGATCTTAGATTTAAATATCTAATAATATAATATTCGTAATATTTTATTGAGTTTCGTAATTTTTTAAATTTGTATTTTGAATTGTTTTAGTTTTTTGAAGTAAAACTTCTTTAGGGCTGGTTATAGTAGTCATTGTGGTCATGATGGCCATGGTGGTCATGGTGGTCATGGTAGTCATGGTGGTAATAGTGGTCATGGTGATCATAGTGGTAATGGTGATCACGGTGTTCATGGTGGTTATGGCGGTCATGGTGGTCACGGTGGTCATGGTGGTCATTGTGTTCATTGTGGTCATGGTGGTCATAGTGGTCATGGTGGCTATGGTGGTTATGGTGGTCACGATGGTCATGGTGGTTACGGTGGTCATGGTGGTCATGGTGTTCACGGTGGTCATGTTGGTTATGGTGGTCATGGTGGTCATGGTGGTTATAGTGGTTATGGTGGTCATGGTGGTAATGGTGGTCACGGTGGTCACGGTGGTCATGCGTGGTTATGGTGGTCATGTTGGTTATGGTGGTCACGGTGGTCATGGCGGTCACGGTGGTCATGGTGGTTATGGTGGTCATGGTGTTCACGGTGGTCATGATGGTCATGTTGTTCACGGTGGTCATGATGGTCATATTGTTCATGGCGGTCAAGGTGGTCATGGTGGTCATGGTGGTAATGGTGGTCACGGTGGTCATGGTGGTCATCGTGTTCATGGTGGTCAAGATGGTCGTGGTAGTGTCAGGGTGGTCATGGTGGTCATGGTGTTTAGAGTTTGCATCCCGGGCTTTCCCGGGCGGGAAAAAATATTTGTGTTGATTAAATTTGTTTTGTTAAATAGAAAAATGAGTGGTGTAATCTTTGCACGCGGTTGAAATAAATTTCTTTGGCTACTGTGGCAGGTATTAATAAAAAGATGAAATATAAAATAAATATGTCATATTGCAATTTAGAGTTACATTTCTTGATAATATAATTTGCAGCATGTGTAATAAAAAGTAATATTTACATAATGTATTACAAAGTCAATTCAATTATTAACATAATTGAAATATGAAATTAGAGGTTTATGACGAATTTGCTAAATTTTTTGAAAAATGCATCAATTGTTGTACCAATTGTTAAATTGGTGATGACATGTATTCATCGTGAAATTTAATTTGTAATACGTTGTAAGACTTTGAAAAACATGTAAATATGGCTTTTTATTACACATTGTTTAAAATTATATTATCAAGAATATTAGAAAGAAACTCTAAATTTCAATATGACATATCTATTTAATTTTATATTTAATATTTTTAGTAATTCCTGTTGCAGTGGCCAAAGAAGTTTTACTTCAACAGCGTGTAAAGATACGCACTTCATTTTTTTTTAAATCTGCATGTTTTGTTCACAGTTAGAAAAAAACTTGAATATGTAATGCAAATTGCTACACATATGGATCCTACGGAAACATTACAAAAGAATACAAAGCTTGCTAAAATGTTAAATTCAATGCTCTTTGCATTCATATTTAACAGAGTACTTGGAATAAAATATAAAGCTTGTTGTATTAAAAATGTTTATTATTTGCATTAAATAATATTACGCGCGACATTTTTTTTTGTATGACATTTTAATGCAAATTACATTATAATTTAGAGTTACTTTGATTATTATGCACCTGTATTTAACACAAATATTATTTGCTGCAATTAGTTATATATATTCAGATAAACTAAATATAAAACAAAAATTTGATCTGTATTTTAACTGAAATAAAATTTATATCACTTCACTTATATATTATATTTGTCATATTTCACTTGTATATTTCCAATTGACTTGTATATTTCCAATTATTATTGGAACAAAATCACTACAACTATTGTGTTTGTATTTTTAATTAGTTTTTTAATCAGTTTTTTTTTTAATTTGTTTTTTTAAAAGTTAGACATACATTTTAATTTATTTTTTTTTTTGCACGCACAATTTAACCAATAATTTTAATTAAAACTTAATCTACTCAAAAAGAACTCAGACATTATATCAATTTGAAATTTCAAAACATAAACTAATTTCATTTCTAATTTCAATACTTTTATCACAAAAAAATAAATTCGAACAAAAAAATGATGTACAAAACAAAGAAAAAAATCTTAAAATGAAAATCAGTTAAGATTTGTACAGCTAACGAAAATTACGATTATTTATTTATTATTGTAGCAAGTTGCATTCACACTTCTAGCAGTTCTGTAGAAATAAATTATGATGCAAGAGTTATTTTAAAGTTTGTAGATATGCATTAAAAGTACTTTAATGCAACATTTGCTTTGTATTTAAATAATAACTTGCTTTAAATAACTCATATTGCAAAGCCTGCTTTAAAAATTGCAGTTAGTTTTTCAACTGTGTGGGATATTGAAGAAAATCTACGGTTCTATCAAAAAATCAGCGTCGATGATTTCGCGTGTTCTTTTGATTTAAAAAAAAATTACCCTCACGGTTTTTTGACCATAAAGAATTTTTTTAGGGGGCATCAGAGAAAATTCAATTTTAAACGACCAGTCTAATGCACACCCAACTCGTTGCTTATACATACTCTACTCTTCCTTCATATGGTAATACTTTTCAACTCCAAGACAGTGAGAAGTAATATTTTGTTGTTCGTGACTGCTCATGCTAAGACCAAACGCGAGCTCTTGATAGCCCTTGTCAGCCCTTTCATATTCATAAAATCTAGATTTCTTTTAATTAAAAACAAAACAAAGAAATATTATTTAGCAAATAAAATAACCTGAAATGTTAGGTGTTAATGGTAATAAATACAGTTCAATAAGTCTATGAAACATAATATCAGAGACAAGTTTTAGATTAAAAATAAATGTTCGTCACGAAACTGTCGTCTTTAACTGACTGCATTTTCAGTTTGGTTTAATATAATGCATATATGTACATTGAAAAGTCAAAATATAAATTTGTCGACGCAAGCAGTTCTCCAAAAACAAACTTATGTACATATATAAATAAACAAAGTAAGAAAAATAACTAAATTATAATCAATTTAAATTTTTAATGATAAAATTTCTTGATTCAACAAAACCAAAAATTGTTTTCTACCAATATGTTTTTACTTAGTACTGAACAAATGTTTTTGTATTCAGTAAATATGTAGCTCTATCTCAAACCAAGAAAATAGAAATAAAAGATTTTTACAATTGAATAGTATTCTAGTTTCTAGAAATGAAAAATTTACATTTATTGTTTGTGACAATTTTGTACATATAGCTTAAGATATTTTGAACCCATAGGAATAGGTTTAAAAAATAAAATTAATTTAGTTTGTAATTTAATGCAACTTAATTAAGAAAAAAACTAAATCAAATCTTGAAACCAACGATTTAAATTAATTTTATTTTATAAATATAATACAACATAAAATAAAATCTATTCGAATCCCTTCTATTTATACAAAAGAAAATTTCCAAACGGAAAAATCAATTATTTGTTCTGTCTTTTTTTTTCGACTAAACCAAAGAAATGTAAGAAAAAAATAAATTAGAATGAATCGCAGTAAATAAAAATCTCAATTAAAAAGAAATAGATACAGATTTAAAATAAAACTCGATTTAGCAACCCTTGTTATTTAGTACAATCTATCTATTCAAAAGCAGATAATTATTCATAGATTGTAGTTCCCAGTTTTTGTTGGTTTTGTATTTTTTTTCTTTCCTTTTATTGTTATTGGTGCTAAGTATTTTCCTAGGTTTTTTGTGTTGTCCAAAAATAAGAATAATCCCTAATGGTAATTTATCTCAACAAGACCAAAAAATAAGTTAAATTATCTTGAAGTATCTTTTGTTTTTGATTTTATTTAAACTTATCTTCATTAAAGAAAGACAATACGTTTCTTTCTATTGATTTAAATCTTTTCATTGTCTCTAATTTAAAAAAAAAAGCTTAGAAAATTATAAAAATATAAAATTATATAAGTGAATTCGGGGTAGAACAGACATTAACGGAATTGTTTGGGGATTTTCGTAATAAATATTAAATAATTATACAACACTATATATATATGAAGGATGGGTAGAAATCAATTTAGATGACATCCTAAGTAACGAATATTTGTATTCACATGCAAACTCATGAAACTGTAAAAATAAAGTGATCTTTTTCATTTTAAATTATTTGTGGGGTTTCTCTTCCTCATTTGGTTCATCATAGCACATCTAATGTTTTCCCTGGCCCACTTGAAATACTCATATTATGTGGTTTACTTTGTCTCTTTTATTCGGTTTTTAGGTTGTTTAACTTCAATAATTGATGTGCATATTGATGAAAAACGTGATCTACACAGGTGAAAAAGTCGAAATTTGAACTTGACCATTTTTGACTTGACCATATTTTCTGCATAGGATCTTGATGAAACTGTGGCAAATGATACAGGTTCACTTGAAAATGGAAGATCTGGATTCATTTCAAATTTGGACAAAATGGCGGTGGTCTCCCGAACACCTCTAAGTTTAAATCTTAAATAACTTCTGATCCCGGGCTATGATCTTATTGAAACTTAGTGTATAAGGTTTTAGTACTGTTTCCAATATTTATGCATACCAACTTCCGGTTTGTCACTTCCGGTTAAAAAGTTTTTTTTCAGGTGTTTATCCTTACTGTAGCCTACAAATACCGATCGATTTTCATGAAACGTTGCGAAAAGCTTTTAAATAACATGAGAAAGATTTTATCAGCTTTTGGAGCACATTGGATAAAGGGTTGGGGGGTCCACCATACAACAGGTGGTTTTTTCCACAAAGTTTTTAAGTTTGTTGGGAGCATAAAACATTCATTCGTGAATGAATTTTGATGACACTTTGGAAAAAGACGCAAACATGTATGACAAAGAACTGATTAGTTTTTAAGCGATAGTGAACAAACTGGTGGGGGGTCCCTGGACCACCTGTTTTTTTGAAAGCCCTATAACTTCTGTACCTGATAAACGAATTGGATGAAACTTGGTACATGAGTATGTAGTACGGTTTAAAATAGTTCTGCATCCCAACTTCCGGTTTTTCACTTCCGGTAAAAGAATTTTTTTTGTACTTTTTTGAAGTTTTTTCAGTGTCCTTATGCACACTACAGCCTACAATAATGAAGTGATTATGATGAAACTTATGGAATAGGGTTCCAATTAGTGTGAAAAGATAATTATCATGTTTTGGGACACATTGATCAAAGTGGTGGGGGGTCTACCATACAAATGCTGACTTTTCACACTTTACTTTTTTAAGTTTGTTGGGAGCATACAGACTTCGTTCATTAATTTATTTTAATGACACTTTGGAAAAAGATGGAGACTTAAGTAACAAAGAACTGATTAGTTTTTGGATAATATTGGAATAAGTGGTGGGGGTCCTCCCGAACACCTGTTTAATGTGTCACACTTTTTTCAATGTTTGTTGGGAGCACACAGCATTCGTTCGTTATCGAATTTTGATGACACTTTGGAAAAAGATGCAAACATGTATGGCAAAGAACTGATTAGTTTTTGAGCGATAGTGAACAAAGTGGTGGGGGGTCCCTGGACCACCTGTTTTTTTGAAAGATCTATAGCTTCTGTACCTGATAAGCGAATTGGATGAAACTTGGTACATGAGTATGTAGTACGGTTTAAAATAGTTCTGCATCCCAACTTCCGGTTTTTTACTTCCGGTAAACAATTTTTTTTTGTACTTTTTTTAAGTTTTTTCAGTGTCCTTATGCACACTACAGCCTACAATAATGAAGTGATTATGATGAAACTTATGGAATAGGGTTCCAATTAGTGTAAGAAGATAATTATCATCTTTTAGGACACATTGATCAAAGTGGCAGGGGGTCTACCATACAACTGCTGACTTCTCACACTTTATTTTTAAAGTTTGTTGAGAGCATACAGACTTCATTCATTAATCAATTCTAATGACACTTTGGAAAAAGATGGAAACTTAAATGACAAGGAACTGATTAGTTTTTGGACAATAACTGGATAAGTGGTACGGGGTCTCCCGAACACCTGTTTACTGTGTCATCATTTTTCAATGCTTGTTGGGAGCACACAGCATTCGTTCGTTATCGAATTTTGATGACACTTTGGAAAAAAATGCAAACATGTATGGCAAAAAACTGATTAGTTTTTGAGCGATAGTGAACAAAGCGGTTGGGGGGTGTCCCATACACCTGTTTTTCTTAAAGCTCAATAACATCTGTACCTGAAAATCGAGTTGGATGAAACTTTGTACATAAGCATTTAGTATGATTTACAAAAATTCTGCATCCCAACTTCCGGTTTTTTACTTCCGGTAAAAAATTTTTTTTTTAATTGTTGGCAGTTTTTTCAGTATCTTTATGCACACTACAGCCTACAATAATGAAGTGATTATGATAAAACTTATGGAAAGGTTTCAATTAGTGTAAGAAGATAATTATCATCTTTTGGAACACATTGATCAAAGTGGCGGGGGATCTACCATACAACTGCTGACTTATCACACTTTGTTTTTAAAGTTTATTGGGAGCATACAGATCTCATTCATTAATCAATTTTAATGGCACTTTGAAAAAAGATAAAGACTTTATTGACAAAGAATTGATTAGTTTTTGGACAATATTGGGATAAGTGGTGGGGTCCTCCCGAACACCTGTTTATTGTTTCAATGTTTGTTGGAAGCATACAACATTCGTTCGTTAAGTAATTTTGATGACACTTTGCAAAAAGATGCAAATATGTATGGCAAGGAACTGATTAGTTTTTTTAGCGATAATGAACAAAGTGGTAGGGGTTCCCCCAAGCACCTGTTATTTCTGAAGCTCAATAACTTCTTTACCTGATAATCGAGTTGGATGAAATTTGGTACATACACATTTAGTACGGTTTACAACAGTTCTGCATCCTTACTTCCGCTTTGTCACTTCCGATAAAAGTTTTTTTACTTTTTCTCGTACAACAGAATTTATGTTTGTTGGGATACTACTGCCTGCTTTAATATTTTTATTATTAGAACTACGAAGTCCATAATATTGATTAGCTTTTAATTAAAGTATTTTATGGATATTAGCTCATTATATATCCAGAACACTATGTTTCCAGAGCTGTGGTGAAGTCAGCCTATGCATCAGCGTCGCAATATTTGTTTTTTAAATTTCATCAATAAAAAATAATTTTGCCAATAATGAAAAAAATTTGTCAGCAAATTTTTATAATAGACTTTGAGGATAATTACATAACTTAAATATTTATTCAGGTCGAAAATGATGCTTGTTTTAAAAATTAGCACAACTATAAAGAAGACATTAAATATTTTTTGGCATTTTAAATTGTTTTTAATTTTTAATTAATTAAAACAAATTTGTGGTTGTAAATATTGAAAAACAAATCAAAATGGAGAAAAAAAAATTAAATTTGACAGATATGGTATCACGGTTGTTTTTGTCTTTCTTCATACATTTTTGTATTTACGTTCTCTTTATACATATATACATATAGTCGAAGATAAGACAGAAAAGATAGTTTCAGTTGTCTGAAAAATACTATTTGGATTGCGAAACGTGTCCATATTTTTTAATTACTTCACAAGAGCTGACAATGGCAAAAATCAGTGACCTTTGTAAACAAATTTTACTTATCTTTTGACTTGGAAGATCAGCCAAAAAGCAACTCTTGAAAGATTTGGATGTATCTAGGCATTTGTAACATTTTGTACATGTCGTTGGATGTGAATTCTAGTTGGATCGGTAAAATCTCTGTGAAGATTAATTGTGAAGTATATTTAAACAGATACCGTCTGAAACAATGCAAAGTTTATCAAAATCCGTTTTATATGGAACAAGAATCGGACTGCTCTTAATTTTCCGAATGAGGCACGTTAGTTTTATTTTGTGTGGAATATTGTTTCCACCCATTATCACAAATAATAAATTTATATTCAACTGACTCTGTCTGAGCTTATGGGAATTTTGCCGAAATTTATTAGGTGTGGAACACGAATCAGATTCTCTGTTGCGATGAGTGGTCAGAGTAGACAAATAGACACACATACATTTTATTATCTTTAGATATTTTTTTTACCCTAAAATTTAATGCCGTCGATTGACCTGGACGTTTTCTAGGGTTTAGTATTTTCATTGTCAAAAATCAGTTTGAATTGCAGCTACAATTGTCAAATTTCTGACATCTAGGCCCTTAGTTTGAATTGCAAATATGATTAGAATCGGATATTTGCCTCCACCTCAAAAAGTGGAATGGAATGTTGTGTGCAGGTTAAAATCCCGATGTTGTTCTCCTTTTGGGTATTTTCCATATAACAACTTTCAGGACACTTAGACTCATTTGAGAGGTAGGGTAATCCGTTTTATCATTAAAAACTGATACATTTACTTATGCACTGATTCGGCTTAATGTAGTGATCATGCAAAAAATTACACCACAAAAGAAAAATTTGTGTTATTTTGTCGTCGTCTAACAATTTGTTAGTTTCGGCACAATCCGTACTACGGAACACAAAAATGGAGCAAAATTTTTATAAAATTTAGCGAGATTCGTTGGAATTAGAATATAATTCGGTTTTGTTGAAGCCTTGTGAATGGGCGATAGATATCCGTTTCTTATAACTTTGGAATTGAAATGCTAGAATTGTTTAATTTTCCTTAAATTTAAAACATTGATTCTCGTTCAGTTTTGGGGCTTTAATTTACGATCGTAAAGTGTTTTCCTTGGGACGTAGCTTCCAGTTGTCTCTAACAAACGTTTTGTACGCCAACGTTGCTTTATTTATGTCCTTTACTTATGTTCAGCATACATCCTTTATTAACGTGAAGTAGATCTGAGGAGTAGGCCTTAAACTCATGAATGGAGGAGGCATCAGTTTTTGTTGATATGTAAATTTTATTTTATTTTTGTTTTGAGGGTGTGACAATCCGGCATACTCCAATTCTTTTTATAAACATACACGTTAAAGTGAGATTTCACATATCACTGGCAATATCAGTGAGATAGTGAGCAATTACTGGCCAAGGTGATATCTTAGAGGCGCTGGTGGATGAATTCTATTCAGTGCTATTAATCTTAACACTTTCGGGAAGCCTGTATTAAATTTTTTCATTTTCCATTCATTTCTGCACTAACTTGATACAAACAAATGTATACCGATGATTTTATTGTGGCTCGTGCCATAGGAATCTGTTTTAATTTGTTTTTTTTTTTTGATGGAGTTAGGTAGTTTGTTTTTTAATTCTGGAGAGCAAAGATTGAGTTGGTGCTAAGGAGTTGGAAAAATTGTTATGGATAAGTTGAGTTGGTTGAGGAATGAAGTTTTGTTTTCGTGTTAATTGAGTTTTGGAAGTTTCTGTTGGTCGGTCGATTGATTTTGATTTTGAGTAGTTGAAATGGAGTTGGAATCTTCATCTGGTTGAAAAATTACTAAAACAAAAGGAATTGCACTTTAGTGAGAGTGGTAAAACCAATTTAATTTAAGAAAATGTACTACTACTAATTGAAAAGTGATTTTTGGGAGTGATTTTAGAGAATTTAAAAAGAAAACTAAAGACTTATCCTTTAGTGAAAGTTTTAAAACCAATTTAATTTAAGTGAATGTATTAATACTAAGTATAAAGTGATTAAAAAAACCAAAAACAAAAAATATTCCGAAAACTTAATGCCTAAAAAATTTTTTTTTAAAACAACTCAAAAAGAATTTCAAAATTTTAAATTACCAAAATTCGCAAAACAGTTACAGAAATTATAAAGAAAACTTAAAAAGCTGTTTAAAAATTTTAAATTTACAAAAGTTAACAACAAAAAAATTAAAAGTTACAAAAAATTTAAATTTTAAAAAAGATTCGTATTCAAAACCAAATTACAAAAAGAATTTTTATTTTAAAAATATCTAAAAATTTAATATTTACTGAAAAACTAAAATATTTTAAAATAACAAAAAAAATTAAATTTCCAAACAAAAATTTTAAATTTAATCTCAAAATTATGTTGAAAATATTTAAAAATTAAAAATTTAACTAAAATTACTAATTTTTCTTAAAAAACTATCAACCCAAAATTTAAAAAAGACAACAAAATATTATAATATTACAAATAACAATATCCAAATTATAAAACTAACGAAAAATAATATTTATATATTTAAAAAGTTACTTTACTACGTTACGTTACTACAAAATATTTAAATATCAAAAACTTATAAAAATTCAATAGAATTCAGGGTACAAAAACTTAAAAAAAAATAATAAAATTTCAAATTTAAAAACTTATAAAATTCATTGAAATACAGAATGCCAAAAACTGAAAACAATTCAATTGAAAAATTACTAAAATTTAAGTTACAAAAATTTCAAAAATTACAATTGAATTAATAATCAAATTAAAAAAATTATTAACTAATATTACAAAATAAATATTTAAAAAAAATTACAAACAAATAAAAAATTACAAAAAAAATTAGATGTAAAATCTAATCTAACATTTAACCTGTAACGTCCGTTATATTCGCCTAAACAATAATAAAACCAATTCATCTTCTTTTTCTAATTCAATAAAAATTTATTTCCATAATTTCAGTTCATTTTTACATTATTAATAATTTCAAATTTTCCAACGGTCAGTTCAATTTCGAATTACAATTATAAAAAATAAACGAACGCACCAATTTTATTTTCATTTTTAACGAATAGTTGTTACTCAGTTTTGCTCAATCTTCGTTTTCCGGATTGATTAGAAGATGTCAAAAAAATCACATTTTTTTTTTCGATCAGGATTCCGTATTTTGAACTAAAACGAATAAGGTTACCGTATTTAACTTAAAAAACCAAAATAAAATTGTTAGCATTGAAAGTTTAATTTCTAAAAAAAATACAAAAATACCAATGTGTATTAAATATAAAAAACCAAACAAATTGAGTTTCATATTATAAATTGATTGGATAAGAAGGAATTGTTTCAGATCTAGTGTTCTAGGTGTAACTATGTTGAACATCACAAGATTAACATTATTCCATTTGTTACACAAATTAAGGTCATCCATATGAATATCAGCATTGTGTTTCTGCATGTGACGGGCCGGAAAGTTGTTTATATGTACAACAAGTATATTTGGTTGTATTCATAAAGTGCCATTGGGATAGCTGTAAAGCAGAAATAATTAATTATTACACATAGAAGTAATTCAATTGGGATTATAGTAAATCCTATCAATTTAACCGAAGTAACAAGATAAAACTCCATCAAGCAAGTTATTTGGCAAGTAGAATGGGCGTATATTAAAGCACAGGTGGAAATTTTTGGAGAAGAGGAGCTAACACCACAACAGTAGTTCACGCAAGTCTAATCTTTTATTATTAATGTTAATTCTTATTTTTAGGTTATTATTAATAAATTACTTGTTCTGAAAATCAAATATTTCTCGATAATGAGAATGTTCGATTAAGTTATTTACGTTAAGAGATTCCCAAATTTCTGTGTTGGTCTTGGGGAGGAACAGTTATCCGGCGTTCTATTTATTTTTTTCTAGTGCTTAAAAGATGTTGATGTATAGAATCTGAAGAGAAAAGTCCAAGTAGTTTCCAAGAAAAAAATTGAAACTACATAATTTAACACTACAAACCATTTCATAAATATTTTTGAAGTTCAATCACTTTGTAATTATTACTAAACTTTGGTTTTCTTAACCAAATTAAATTGAGTTTAAAACTTTCACTAAAGTTTAAGTCTTAACACTAAATCTTCTTTCCCCAGAATTTCAAACCGAACTACCTAGCTCCATATAACAAAACAAATTTTTATCTACGAACCAAAAGTAAAAAATAGCCAGCATACATTTTTAGGTATCAAATTAGTGCAAAAATGAATGGAAAATGAAAAAAATTAATACGGGCTTCCTGGAAGTGTCAGATGTACTTTGAAATACTTTAAATAATTAGGTTTTTACAAACAAGTGGGTTGAAAAGTTGTTGAAAATAGTATACATGCATTTATAGGCAAAGAGGAAGTATGTAAGTACGACTGATACAGGAATCTTCCCCATTACAAAATCTGAGCTTCAATCATTGCGGAACACTGTACGTCACATGATAAGAAATATGCCACTATGTTATTTTAAAAAGTTGAACTTTGAGTTATGGCGCGTCTTACGTTTTCTATATAAGCAAAAAAGTTATAGAGTAAACGGAGTTGGTAATCATTTAAAAAACGACTAACAATGAGTTATATTGATGTCTTCTATATCTATATCATTCAAAATACGATATCATATAATAAAAATAACATTAACTTTTCAAAAAAATATCTCAACAATGAAAAGAATATTTTATTTTCCAATCCATCTGTCTTATTTACTTTTCCGTTGCATAGAAAATATCGAAGAAAATTTTTTTTGAGTGGAGACAATTCTATTTCAAAGAACTCAACTAAAATAGATAAAAGTAAAAAGGTAACAAAAAAACATTCTGAATTCTGATATATAAATTATTCTATTTATCAACAAACATTCTCTTTAGCAGAAAGATGTAAAAAAACTTGAAAAGAAAACACCTTAAATCCATTATCTTAGAAATCTACTTTACTATCTATGTACCACCTACTTCCTTTTTGTAATATTTTCAAGGAATAAAAATAGAAAATAGTTTTTAAAATAAAATGGATGAAAATGGATTTACTAAGCAAATTATAATTTATTTGAAGGAAATATTAATAACTGCATCATGAATGTGGTGCTAAACAAATATTCACGATGGGGCAACGAATTTCGAAATTCTACTTCTAGGTTGACGCTTAATAAATTATGTGGTATAATGGAGATAATGGAATAAAATGATCAAATACTTTAAGTTACTGAATATAACGATAATTTGGTGTGCATTAAACCTTATCCAGTTCAGACACCTAGTTTCCATGTTATGATTGGATTGAAGTAGATGTCTGTTATGAATTAGAAAAGCTAGGAAGGTATAGAATTTATAGAAATCAAGTCATAGCTTGTTTCTATCTTAATATACTGATATAAATTTTCTTCAATTGATTATAATGAAGTTTTCGAAATCTTGAATTCTATCTTTGTACTTAAACTAAAAATTATAAAAGGAAACATTAAATGGACTAAGCTAGCGAAATCAAAAAGATCTAAAATAAACTTATAAGCAAAAGAGATAACTGTAAGCTAGATATAGTGGTATTACAAGAGCTAAGACGGTCAGGAAGTAGACATCATTAATTGATATCATTCAATAGGTAGACTAGACCTCACTAGACATCAATTCAATAGGTCAATTTCGATATGAAATCTACCTAAAAATGTGTTGAGATTCATCGAATTACATATGACTTTAAAATCCAGTACGTATACCAAACTTTGATCAAATTTCTTGGGCTTTAGAATAGGGTGAAAAATTACTTGGGCGCTTGGTATTCGTATTTATTTTCTTTGTTACTAGAGATTATGTCTGAAACAAGCCCAACAATATAATATGTAGTAGTCATCCCATTATATATTTGACTTTAGAAAAAAAGATTGGAATATGCGTTTACCGAAAAAACTGAAAGGCTAAAAACTTGCAATTTTATTTAACATATTAAAAACATATAGTTCAGACTCACATTAAATAAACCAAAAACAAATAAAAACCAAAAACCCTATAAATGTGAGGATAGTGTGAAGGATCAACAAAGAAGAGTAATGAACGATTTTGTATGGCAGAAAAATACTTTAAGTTATATCAATATCATATTATATTAGTGGTTTCATCGTTTCCAATTACATTTTCCAAAAAACAAATATAATAAACAATAAATTGGTTCTAAATTTTTATTACAAAAATACATTTTATCGTTATGCTGTTGAAGATCATAAGCAATTTTGATGTTTATCAATAAAATCGAAAGAATAACAAATCGAAAGCTTTGGTGTAAATTGTATATAAGTTCAGAGATGACGAAGACATATATTGTTCAAGGAAATATATAAACTCTTTTTTTAGATTGAATTTTAGACTATTTGACTATTTCTTTCCTTTTCAATGTTTTAGTTTAAACCATTTCGCAACAATAAAAATTATTGATATATTAGCAATTACTACCAACTATCAAGATCATTTTGAAAGAAACGTACCGTATAATACCGAACGCTTTATGCACAAAACCATAAATTAAGGGTTTTAGCTTATTGTTGTATATTTTAATATATTGTTGCTTTTGTTGGTTAAATTAAAAATACACAACAACTTATATTTTTATTCTTTTTTTATATTTCATTTTAATAAATTTATTTACAGAGATTTTTATAATAAACTTTTATTTTATTTACCATTTAATAATAATGTCATTCGACCACAGTTGATACAAATGGAATGACCGAGAGAAAATAAAATATGAAAAATATAGTATTTTGTTTTTCAAAATAAGAGTTGCCTGATTTATACATTGATGTGCTGAGTGCGTTTATATTGTGGTGTAATTTTGAATACACTACATAACTCCCCTCCTAAATAGCAACATTAAAAAAAATAGTTCCTATCTATCTATATGTAATACATATCTACAATTGTATTAGAATGTCCTTAAAATTAGGTTTTAACAATCTTTGCATATTAGCATTAAAACGTATTCCTCTTCAATTTCTATTAATTACAATAATAATTATATATCTAAAAAAAATTATTTGTTTATTGTTAATTCAACATCCTTATCAATATACGCTGGTTTTAGTCTGTCCATAGATATTGTCTGATTTCTTCCGTTGACATTTAAAATAAATTGTTTACGTAATCTCCGTATAATTTTATACGGGCCTTCATATGGAGGCTCTAAACCTGGACGAAGTCTATCTATTCTTATAAAAACATATTCGCATGTCTGAATGTCATCAGGAACATATGATTTTTCAGTAGATTTTCTAGTTGCAGTAGGTTTTAAATTTCTCATTTTATCTCGTAACATATCGATAAGGTTTGTGGGATCCATTACGGTTTTATTAGGATTTGGCACAAAATATTCACCTGGTATTTTTAACGTTTGTCCGTATACTAATTCAGCAGATGAACATTTTAAATCTTCTTTAACAGCAGTACGCATTCCAAGCAGGACTATAGGGATTTGATCGCTCCAGTTAATATGATCGCCACGAGCTCGAAGTGCATCTTTTAATTGTCTATGAGGCCTTTCTATCAGCCAAAACGCCTTTCGTTTTGGCGATGGTTGCCGCTGTACTATCTTTCATTGGATAAGCCTCTAACCATCGTGTGTATCTATCTATAATGGTTAGGATGTAAACATTTCCATTCGATGGCGGGATAGGACCTACTAGGTCCATATGTATATGATCGAAACGTCCCGCTGGGATATCGATACTTAATACAGGAGTTTTAATATGACGTGTAATTTTTGACCTTTGACACCCTATGCATGTTTTGGCCCATAACCCACTGTTCATCTACATTCATGTTAGGCCAAAAGTATTTAGTTGTCAAGAGTTTCCTACTAGCGCGAACGCCTGGGTGGGAAATATTATGTAAACCGTCGAAGACACTACGTCGCATATTTTTAGGGATATATGGGCGAAATTTCCCGGTGGAAGTTTCACACCATACTTTAAGGTCACTATCTGGTACTTGAACTTGTTCTAATTTAAGCTTGGTATTTACTTGAGGAACAATAAAAAGTTTAAGTTCATCATCCTTGTCCTGTTGTGTTATTAGATTACTTGTATTTAAGCCAGCGAATTCTATTGTGGACATTTGATCAATTGTAGGGCGTGATAAAAAATCGGCAACTGTATTTTGTTTCCCAGAAATATGTTGAATGTCACTCGTGAATTGAGCAACGTATTCCATATGTCGTATTTGACGTGGGGATCGTTCAGTTGTTGATGTTATAGCCGTAATTAATGGCTTATGATCTGTAAAGATCGTAAGTTCATGTCCCTCTATGTAATGACGAAAATGCTTAATGCATGCGTAAATCGCTAGAAGCTCTCTGTCAAACGCAGAGTATCGAGTTTCAGCTGGTTGTAGTTTCTTAGAAAAAAATGCGAGTGGTGCCCAACATTTTTTCTGCGAATCATATTGCTGAAGAACTGATCCCATGGCGATGTTCGAGTAATCAGTGGTTATAGTAAATTTAGCGTTTTTAAAAGGATGAATGAGCATAGTAGCTGATGCTGTAAATAGGTGCTAATATTTCTGCCATTTTAGGAATAAATCTATTATAAAAATTTATCATGCCCAAAAATTGTTGAGTATTTTTAACAGATAATGGTGGCATTAGAGAAAAAATTTCATCCACTTTTTCTTTGGTTGGATCTTTTGTAACAATGTGCCCCAAAAAAGGTAAAGTACACTGAAAAAAATAATAATAAACTAAAGCTAGTTTAATTGGTTTTAGTAATAATAACCCCGTTTTGGGTTGATTTGTTACAAATTTACTATGTTTAACTTGAACTGAGCAAGTTTTATAACACAAAACTAGCTAAGTTAATTATTATTTCGATTTTAATAAGAGAAATATGAATTGGGATGTAGATTTTAACTGAAACTGTGTTACTTTAAGTAGGTATTAGAAAGTAAAATATTTTGATTTCGTGTAATTAGTGGAGTTAAAATAATTATGGTTAATGATCATTAAATTTGTTCATTAAATTGATTTTTTTAAAGCTCTACATAAAAATTAATTTATACAATTGATTAAGTTATGTGCTTCCCATAATTAGATTATTTTACTGGGATTTCTTTTCAAATGTTTAGAAGATTGAAACCGGTAGTACGGAAAATAAAAAATAAAAGTTTTAAAATTTAATTCTAAGTTTTAGTTTTTTTATTAAAGTGAAGAATACTTATTGGTAAAACATACAAGTTCAACAAATACTTTGTAATATATGTAAAATGTTTCATAAATTATTGTTTTCCATAAAGTTAACTTGCACTGAAAAATTAACATATGCGAACGGTTATCATTACTTAAACAATTAGTCCAGTCATTCAACGGAAAATAAGGCGAAACTGTATAATTCTTACAAACAGCACCGATTTGCACAAAAAGTTGGATTAAAGTGCTACTTACCCTCTACTTCGTGCATTTACCCTGTAGGTGGTGTTCGCGAGGGAACATTTCAACTGGTCTTTGACTGGACTAAATATAAAAAAGAACTGTATAATTTTAACTATGCATAGTAAAATCTACTTATGCACCAAAGTTGATATTACTAAGCATCCAGTTTAATTTCAGCCAATTTTTCTTCATGTTTTGTTTTATGATCATAATACAGTTAGGTTTTCAGAATATTGCTCTGCAGAATTGTATAAAATCAGAAGTTCTTTCGTTAAAAAATCATTTTAAAGTGGATTTTATTGTTATAATAATAATCCAAGTGTTTTTAAGTGAAAGTTTTTATAAGTGCTATTATAGTAAACAATTTATTGTTACAGTGGTTAAGGTGCCGAAGTTTAAAAGATTAAAAATATTTTGTTAGTGCTCTTTTATATAAAAGAATTAATACAGGTATTTATATACATATTTATATATAATATTAACTGTTTTAATTATTAAAAGCATAAATATAATAAACATATGTATATGTAAATGTATATATATATATATATATATATATATATATATATATATATATATATATATATATATATATATATATATGTATATGAATATTTATATATATATATATATATATATATATATATATATATATATATATATATATATATATATATATATATATATATATATATATATATATATATATATATATTTACATATATATATATATATATATATATATATATATATATATATATATATATATATATATATATATATATATATATATATATATATATATATATATCTATATACGATACTTTGAGAAGTTAGTCTTTGCTAACGGGTAATATTCTGAGCCATAAAAATGTAAAAATGAACGGTTTGGAGCCATAACAAATGAGCCATACCAAGTAAAAATTTACATAATATGTGGGTCCATTTTGGTAAAGAGCTAGTAAATTCATTACAGTGGCTTTGTTAAGTGCGTTTTTTTTAAAAACATTTGTTTGCGGCTTAAGAAGAAAAATTTATTTATAAATATTATTAAAGTCTATTTTTAAATATTGCATTTTAATTCAAAAGTGACAAATGCACACAAACAGTGAATAATATAAAAAACCATAATAACAGATATAAAAACTTAATATTATGAATAAATTTATTCGTTTCTATCAATTGTCGGTCAGTGATATAAAGAGTACTTTTCTTAAAGGTAAAGGCTTGTTTTCGAACAAGCAACATTTTTTCCATAGGCAAACCATTTCGAAAGGGTCAAAAGCAAGACCTTTATTTTATATTTTGAACAAAGCCAATACTATGGTTACGCCTTTCTAAAGCCTATAACAATTTTTTTTATTAATAAATTATTTTACTTAAGTGTCGCCCAATGTTCCTCAACTGATATAAGTATGGAAAAATGTGCATTGCTAAAAACTAATGCATATGCGAACTCCTTGGTATGAAGTAATTAATATATGGAAAGAGACGGCATGCAAAAGAATCGAGGAAATTCTTACGAGTAGAGATTCAAATATGACTACCATTTTCGAAGAATTGCCATTATTTAAATATTTTCAAGCTCCAGAACTGGTAAATTACAACATTTTCAAGAATCACAATTGATTTGAGATTTTTCTGATGAAACCAATTGTGGATATTTTTTATTGCAGATAACCTACGATTTCTTAAAGAGATATCCGGCACATTGTAGTATATATGAGAAGTGGGAGTAGTTCCTTAAAGTTGAAAAACATTTCAAACTAAATTTAGAAATAAAGCCTTATTTGAAAGAGTCCAAAAGTCAAAACACGAACTAACAATAGGTAACTTATTTGTAACCTTAATTTTTATTTGTTTTAATTTATCGTAATATTAACCACTCACTTAATGTTTGCTTTTGAAATTTAGATACATACAATTTACAAATGATATATGTCCTACCAGTTATTATGCCTCCAGCCCTTCAAAAAATGAATCAAAAAGTGATCTACAAAAAGTCTACTATTTCTGATTCGCAGACTAATTTTACAATTAAGGCAGAAGATAGTTCTGATTTAACAAAAAAATTGGACTTGATACGTAAAGACAGCAAATTGAAAAAGCAAAAAGTGCAACCACTACTAGGTGTCATTGGAGATGATTTAGACTTCCACCAATTTTTCGTAATTTTGGACAATCATAAATTTAAGTTTGGAAGTTTCTTAGAGGCTCTCGATATATGCTTCAAAATCTTCCACATTTTCGATCTGGAATACCCCAAAGCTGCTTATAATCCGTGGATGTTCATCCAAATGTTTTTTTTATAATATTGCAACAAAATATGATGATCATATTCCAGCAGTACTGACTTTATGCCACGATCTAAAAGAGTCAGCGTAATATTATTTATAACGTAATTATTAACCAGTAATAATTTAATACTAAATATTTCAATATAATTTTAAAATTTTATTATAATCTATATAATGTACATATTTTTTAAATATAAATTTGTAATAAATGAATTGAGTAACAAATAGTTTTTGGTTTTTTTATTTTCAAAAGTTCACAAAACACACAATTTTTTTTTTAAAATTGACAAAAAGGATTGGTTGTTGTGTATTTCAATGGTTTACTATCACGAGCGGTTCTCCTATTATAGATAGGGGTAGTTTTAAAAATTACGGCTTTCATATATGTTCAATTTAATGTATCTCAAGAACTAATTGAAATTTGTATTTTGTTTTAAAGGTAAAAGTGAGTCCTTTCCAAAAAAAAAATTAAAAGTTACAATTTTTTATTACAAAATAATAAGGGATGTTGATATATTCTTTTATTGTTATTTGTTCATACAAAATTGAGTCAACTGAAGTTATGTCATTGTTTTTCTACATAATTTTTAAAAATGATCAAAATTCAACATTTTGGTATTATGTAGAAAAATAATGAAGTTTTATAATTGTGGAGAAAAAAAAACAGGTATATCAAACCGTCGAACTCTTATTATTTTATGATTTTTTTATAAAAATTACCAAAATTTGTTATTTTGACCTCAGAAAAACCTCACATTTACTTTTAAGACAAATAAACATTTTTAAAATCCTTCAAGTAGTTCATTAAATACATAAATTTGAACATACATGAAATCCGTAGTTTTTAAAAATATCCCTAGTATGTATATATAAAACCTATAAAGGAAAAACAGCTCGCGGTAAAAAAATTGTTAGTCTAAGAAATGTGTTTTTTTTCTTCCACTGTAAAAAACTTTAAGCAAATCAAAGAATGTGTGGCAAAACGATGTAACGAATTGTCTGATTTTGACCAATGTCGCAATGTTTACTTAACAAAAGGCTTGAAACCACATACAACAGAAACAGAAACAGAATTTCATACAAATTTTACAGAAACAGAATTTTTTCCTGTCAAATTTGTATGAAATTCTGTTTCTGTTTCTGTTGTATGTGAATTCCCGGCTTAAGAGGTAGTTTAACATATGGTTGAATTCAACTATTACGCAAAGTTGAAGAATGGTTAGTTTAAATAGGCAACTTCGTTAAAAATGTGAATAGTTGTTTCATAATTTTCAAAAGTTACCTTAACTTAGCAATTCTTTTGAAATTTTGTTAAATTTACATACATGCTTCGTTATGTGAACGTTAGAAACGTAGTTTAATACAAACTAACGTTTTTTTACTATATAGGTGAAAATAACTAAAAAATTGGTTTAGTTTAAATGATTAGCAAAGGTCAATACAACATGCAGGCAATAGTTGATGCCATTAGTTAAAATGGACTAGATGCAAGGTTAAAATCTACATAGCAAAAGTAACGTTTAAATTAACTCTAGCAAAATTATTAATATTAAACTTGCGCTTAGCTGGTTGAAAAACAACCGATTTGCTTGGTTTATGTTAAGTATAGTTTTTGGTGACAATTACCTATATTTTTTTTTCAGTGTATCTACTCCGAATATACATTTGGATGGTTTAATCTTAAGATCATATTCATCTAATCTCTGAAAGAGCAACCTCAAGTGCTGAATATGTTCTTCTACTGACAAACTTTTAATTAAGATATCATCCAAATATGCGTAGGCAAAGTCCAATCCTTCCAGTACTTTGTTTATAAACCGTTGAAAGGATTGGGCGGCATTTCTTAGCCCAAAAGGCATCCTTATAAATTCAAACAACCCAAACGGAGTTGTTATAGCCGTTTTGTAGACGTGCTCTTGGGCCACCGGTATGTGGTGGTAAGCCCTAACTAGATCTACCTTCGAAAAAATGGAAGCACCGTTTAAATTCATTGTAAAATCCTGAATATGTGGGATTGGGTAACGATCTGGTATCGTACAAGCGTTCAAAGCCCTATAATCGCCACATGGTCTCCAATCATTGTCATCTTTTTTCTTCACTAAGTGAAGCGGAGATGACACACTACATTGAGAGGTTCTGCAAATTCCTAAATTAATCATATGCTGGAATTCTCCCTTTGCTAGGTCGTGTTTGACGTTATCAAGCCGTCGAGGTTTGATATAAGGAAGGGGACCTCTGATATGGATATGGTGAACAATATTATGTTTGGGTGGTAAAGTATAATTGGGCCCTGCTGTTAGTGATGAAAAGTCACGAAGTAGCTTCCCATACTCATTTGACATGGTAAATAATTTTGGGGTTGGTGTATTTGTCATGGCAGAAATTGCCTTTACTGATATTGACGTATAGTCGTCGATCAGTTTTCTTCCCTTTAAATCAACTAAAAGATTAAACGTAGATAGCAAATCCGCTCCTATTATTGGTCGATTAATCTTGCCTACTGTAAATACATGTGGAAAATTTCTCCTTAGACCTAAGTCAACGTTAAGTAGTTGAGTACCGTACTTTTTTATTTGGCTACCATTAGCAGCAGTTAAACACTGGTCGACATTTGATTTATTTCGCGGAAACTTACTATTAGGAACAACCGATACATCTGCTCCGGTGTCGATAAGAAATACTAATTTTGTTAATTTGCATTTAACAAAAAGGCGGAGCGATTTAAATGGACCGTTAGTAGCTGCAGTGGCAGCAGCCTTAATTAGTTTTTTGAATCTCTGTTTTCGGAATCGAAATTGCATGGCCGGATACAGCGGTGTGCATTTTGTCCGTATTTATGATGATAAAAACAAGATGGGTACCTAGCTACCTGCTTTTAAGAACGGAAATTCTTGTTTTTACTGTTCCAAGGTTGAGCATTGTATCTTGGAGAACTAAAACGAACATGGGTTTTGTTATTATTTCTACTAGGAGAACGGGATCTATTAAAGTTATAGCTGGGGGTGGTATTATGATTCACCGAATTAATTTTCAATTCTTTTAGTTTAGAATCAATTAGTTTTTCCACATTTAATAAAATATTCTGAGCTGTACCATTATTTATTTCAGAAACAAATGGTGTCTGATTAGTTTCATGAATTTTATCGGCTATTTTTTGCAGAGAGACAATATCATCTTTAGTAGCTGCAGCTAAAATTGCATTATATTGTGCTGGTAATCCATTTTGCCAAATTTGTTTTAATAGGTCCTTTGTCAAGGTTTGAGATGTTCCTACTAGATTTTCTAGAATACTGAGAGGGGGTGTCATCGCCCATGGCGACACTATCTAAGAGTTTGGAAATTCTCTTTTTCTCACTCTCCGTGTGACGATCTAAAATTGTAGTTTTAATTGTATTATATTTATCCGTAGTTGGTGGCGTATTAACTAAATCGGTAACTGTCATTAAAACGTCTTCAGGGAGAGATGTGAGAATGTGATGATATTTTAAGTCATCGCTTTTGATATTATTGATAACGAAAGTTGAATTAACTAGCGAAAACCACGTACTTGGACTGCTTCTACAGAAGCTTGGCATTTTCACTCGCGCGAATGTGTCAGTCTCAACTTTAACATTAGGGTTGTTTGCACCGTCGTTTGGCATTTTAAATTATTATATATATAAAAAAATTTTCTTTTTACTTCACTAAACCCTTCTTAAAATAATCAACTGTTTAAATATTATTTCAAATTATATTGAAGTGAAACATATTTATTCCAATACCTTTGTATCTCAAATATAGTTGTAATAAGAATACAGTTGTTACAGAAATAATTATTATTAAAGTTAGGATAAAATAAAATTATTACCTATTCCTTTCTATAAGTTTTAAATATTATTATTAATTTTTAATTATTATTAAAATATTTAAACTAAAACATAAAAATATTTACTTGAAAATTGTTCTACAAAATATCTTCAAGATGATGCCGATGTATAATGTATTTTTCTTCGTTTATAATTACTGTACGCCATTTACTGTTAGCCATTATTTTTATCCCAATATTTCGCAGGTATTGAAAATGATGTATATTATTGAAGAGCCATGTTGAATTAATGTTGTATCTTTAAATTCTGGTATTTCTTACTATGGTTATCCGGAATTGTTGTATAAATTTACTATGCTTATCCGGAATTGTTGTATAAATTTTTGTTGTACAAATCAGCGATATGCGTGTTCAAATCACGTCGGGGTCACCAATATTGTTGTATATTTTAATATATTGTTGCTTTTGTTGGTTAAATTAAAAATACACAACAACTTATATTTTTATTCTTTTTTTATATTTCATTTTAATAAATTTATTTACAGAGATTTTTATAATAAACTTTTATTTTATTTACCATTTAATAATAATGTCATTCGACCACAGTTGATACAAATGGAATGACCGAGAGAAAACAAAATATGAAAAATAGAAAAATATAGTATTTTGTTTTTCAAAATAAGAGTTGCCCGATTTATACATTGATGTGCTGGGTGCGTTTATATTGTGGTGTAATTTTGAATACACTACAAGCTCTCCTTCAGCTACTACCACTTAGATTAGATTATAGTCTACTATGCAGTTAAGCTACTCAGATGAGGTTATGGTCCTAGGCATCATTCTCGACAAAAGATTAAATTGGTACCTATACACATTTAACAAAAGAATTTGATAAGGCTATCATTTCTTTTGGCAATGTTTTGGCGAGACTTTTATTTTCTATACAGATTGCATCAGCTGGATTATTGGCAATTAGTTTTGTTTTGTTTTCTTCAAATTTCTCACAATTTGTTGTTCACTTTTTATTTTGTTATTATTTTTTCATCTTATCATGATATATTGGCATATGTCATATTTTATTGTATGGTAAGATTTTTTGCTTAGTTATCTATTCTTTAATAAAACATAAAAAACAAACTTTTGATACATATATGGCAGTACAACAAAAACGATATAAGTCTGCAAGTGGTAAAGCAAATATGCGCAATTCACCCGCCCATAAAGCGGCATATCCACGTTATTTCCAGGGACAACACATATAGGAATCAAAAACAAATTTTAAAATACATATTCAAAACATCTGCGGATTGAACGCTAACCATGACAACGTGCAACATCATCTTGAGCATAAGAAACCGAACATTCTATTTCTTACAGAAACACAAGTTTCTGAAATTTTTTATAACAATAGCTTTAAGCCGGTCCCCCAACAAACGTAACCCAAACTTTTTTAATTTACTGACAAAAATTGTGGACGAGGTTAGAGCGAAGTCCCCTAATTGTGAGGTTATCGTTACCGGTGTCTTTAACGTCCACAACAAATCATGGTTGGAATTCTCCAAATCGACCGACGATGTTGACAATAGTGGAAAACTGGCAGACATTTTTGCCGCTTTTATCTGTCTATCTCCCAAATTGTTAACCGCCCAACTTTCACTCGCCGTAATGGTGATGTAAATAGTTTTCTTTTAGACCTCTATCTTACCACAATGCAAGATATTACGAGTGTCGATGTCGCGAAAGGTATAGTATTGGAAATTCTGATCATTATATAATTTCATCAGTTATCAAAACGGATTTACTTAAAACTACAGCTTCCAAACCCCGTAAAATATTTCACTACTCAAAAATGGATAATAGTGGTCTTCGAAAGTTCTTACATGGTTTCCTTTTCGACGGCCATTGATTTTACACTGATAATGTAAATGTTTCTTCTCAAAACTTTACAGAAACCATCCAATTTGCTATCAATAAATTCGTTCCTTTCTCCATAGTAAAACACAAACAAAAATACTTGTATTCGAAAGCTGCCAAAGCGGCACTTAGAAACAAACGTAAATCATTTAATATATGGAGTCATAACAAAACTCCCTCTAATCGATCCCAATATCTAAAGGCCAACAAAATATCTAATCAGATTATCTCAAACGAAAAGTCCGAAATTGACAGAGCGAAAGCCTCAAAACTTACGTCTATGTCTGTTTCTGACAAGAGTTTCTACAGTGCATTAACTCTTTAAATTCTGGTTTAAAATTTTCTATTCCCCCTATTATTGATGGTGATTTAATCGTCAATGATCCCGCAAGAAAAGCTAGCTTGTTCGTTGAACGCTTTGCTCTGAACTCCACTGTTTTGGAAACTCCTAAAGAAATACCCCAAATCCAGTCTTCAGGAGTTACTAAGAATGAACTCCACTTCAAACCCAAAATAGTCGCCAAACTTTTGAAGGGGTTAAACATCAACAAATCCCCAGGAATCGGCAACATTCCACCCATTATTTTAAAAACCTTTTCCAAAGAACTTGTACCAACTTTGACTAAGACATTCTACCAATCCTACAAATCTGATATATTTCCCTCGTGCTGGAAGTTGGCAAATGTCCAGCCTGTCCAAAAAAGGGACTAAAATCCGAAATCTCAAATTATAGGCCAAAAGCTTTACTATCGGTCCTATCCAAAGTCTACGAGCATTATATTAATACACACATTTCAAAATTTCTGGAAGTAAATCATTTAATAGCCGACAGCCAATACGGCTTTCGAAACAAAAGATAAATTACCGATGTATTAAACCATGTAGCGCATTGTTGGAACAGCATACTTGATAAAGGTGGTTAAACATACTTTATTGCTTTAGACATCTCCAAGGCATACGATCGAGTCTGGCATGCCAATTTAATCAACAAGCTCATTGCGTATGGTTTTCATTCCAATGTTGTGAAGCTGATTCAAAATTTTCTATCCAACCGATACATTTCGGTCTCCTCAGACGGATTTTCGTCTGAGCCTAAACTAATTAATGCTGGTGTACCTCAAGGCTCAGTATTGTCCCCAATTCTATTTTTGATTTATACCAACGAATTGGTGAAAATCACCAGCATCCCAGTAAATAGTTTGGCCTCTGTTCAAAAGCGGGCTATACGAATTGTGGGTGATCGAAATTTGACACCAAAACTTGATTCTCTACAACATCGTCGCTCTCGAGGTCAGCAATCGTTGTTTTCACAAATATCGTCATCAACAGTGCTCAGATGAAATCAGCAGCATCATGCCTCAAACTTATTCTTACCCCCGTTCCACTCGGCAATTGGCTAGTGCAACTACTAACCAGTCAAACGGTCGAGATCCCGCGCTGTCATAGCAGAAAGGCTTCATAGTCCAAACTGCATACAAATGGAATAGTTTGCGGAATCCAAAGTCTCATGTGGTTTCAATCCGCATAGGTTTCTAAAAAGCGTTCATCAATACTCCATGGCGCCAGTTGTTTTGGGACCTACGTCTTAAAAGGTATTTATGTGTTGTTGTGACACATATTGTAAACCCTATAACACAACACTTTTTATTTAAAATTAAAAAAATAGTGGCATTCCGGGCAACATAAAAGCGGATGAACTTGCAGGGGTGGGAGCGAGCATGAAATTTCCAGGTCCAGAATCCTCATTAGGGTTATCCAAAACATTTGCCTTGTCACTATAAAAGGCCGATGTCGACCTCAAGGTGGAATGCCTCTTCTACAGGTAGGCAAACTAAGATGTTTATCAGCATTTCCGAAAACAAATTTAATTTTCTCTAAAGTTTGAAGAGGAAAACTCTCAGGACTGTGACGGGTGTCCTTACAGGACATGGAAATCTAAATAAACATCTCTTTACCATGGGACTTAGTAAAAGTCCTATGTGTGGTGTTGTTATGAAGAGGAGTCAGAGCTAGGATTTTGGGCTCTGGCACCGTAGAGGCTGGCAGACTCAAACTGTCACCAATACAGTTGGTATTGGATTTAATTAAACTTACAGAAAGGTTTATGGAATAGTTGTTTTGAGACCAAACTCGGACACGGCGCTATGGAGCGTAGAATCTGCGTGCCAGGACAAGTTCTGCCTCGTGCAATCTGTCCAACCCTTTCTAATATAATCTAATCTGTATGATTGTGCCATACATCTAATTGCAAAACAGTGTAAACCGTTTTTGAATTTGTTTCTGCAAGAATATTTTTTCTTGAGCTTAACTAATTTTACTGAGGTGTTTAATGAAGTAGTTCATTCACGAGCAAAATTTTTCTGCAAATGTGTGAGAGAATAAAATTTATTAAATTGGTCAAAATACATGTATTAATTTCAAAGTTTAAAACGCTTCTTATCACTACTTTTGATGAGATGCTTTTCTTCGCTTTAAAAATAAAAAAAATAAACTAAAAATTTAAAAAATACACTTTTTGAAATACGAACTAAAACGTAAAAAATAAATTTTGCATTGACACAACGTTATGTTGCAAAGAAACAAACGGTATATGTTCGTACAAACCTTAAGTCTTTTATAAATATTCTTTCTTTGAAATATTTAAATATTATTTAACACAATTTAAATAATTTTAAAATTTAAATATTATTTAACAATTCGTTTATCTGATTTCAAAGACTAAACATCAATTTAAAATTTTATCCTATATACATATATAGTTAAAAAGCATATCATTGTTGACAATAAATATAGATCAAAGGAAAATAAAAGAATTTATTGATTTATAAAGAAAAAAAATTGAAAAATATAAATAATAGGAAATCATACTGAATATTAACTAGAAAGTTAATTAACGGATTAAAAGAGATTACGTGTACCTCATATTATTAGTACTGTAGTCTTTGTTTAAATTGAAGTGTTGTGCATTACTACTTTACTACCAAATAAATCTGTCTTGTTGTGCATATTTTACAAATTAAAAAAGTGAACAAAAGTAAACATAAAAAATGAATTTCTAAAATCTGAAATAAATTAATCGATTAAGAAATTGTTTTAAATTCCATACCGTTGTTTACGATCAACCTGATTATAACATTATGAGTAGCTGTTTTACATGTGGTGATAAGGTCGATAGATCCATAAAAAATAAATCAATATCGTGTTCTCAGTGTAGTCACATTTTTCATGTTCATTGTGAAGGTGTTAATGACGTGAATAATAAAAATAATTGGAAATGCCAGTCTTGTGTCAAAAGTTTATTAGCTAAAAGTGATAATATGACCTCTTCCAGCCAACTATCTCCTAATATAAGTGAAACTATAACTTCCTTAAAACAGGATATAGATATCATAAAAAATAAACATAATGAATTCTTAAAATTAATTGAGCAACAGCAATTAACGTTTGGTGATTCGTTAACAAATATTCATGCAAAACTTGATCATATTATGTCACTTGAATCTAAAATAAATAATAACGTCAACCAAATCGATGCCTTAAAAAATGAAAATCTGGATATAAAAGTGAATTTACAAGCTACTATTGCGAGATATGACATACTAGAAAAAAATTGTTTTTCGGCATATTTGCAAATTTATGGTGTTCCAATAATTAAATCTGAAAATTTGATACAAGTGGTTACAAATATTTTTAAGTACGTTGGATGTGACTTTGATGAAAGGGAAATAAAATACGTTCATCGTAATAAAGCGAGATCTGATATTAAACCAATTACCGTTGAATTACACAATAAATACAAAAAGCGAGAAATTCTACTAGCAGCAAAAATTAAAAAAGCATTTAAGGCAACGGAGATTAAATATCAACAGGAAACAAAAATATTCTTGGCGGACTACTTATCTCCACACAAAAAAGCGCTATTGTTTGACACTAAGATAGCACTCCAACCTACTAAAGATGTCAATCAGCATATATTCAAATATGTGTGGGCCAATCATGGCAACGTGTATTGTAAAAAGTCGGATTCAGATGATGTCATTAAAATTTCTTCTTCGGTTGATTTAAATAAAATAATTGCCGAAAATAATCTACATAATTAACTTCTGAAACATATTTTTACCCAGCAGTTTATTTTAAGTTTAAACTAATTAAACTTTTTCAACTTATAATCTACTTATTCAATATTTTTCTTTTTGTTTAATTCTTATACTATATTTACTTTTTTTTTTAGTAAACTAAGATGAAATTTACAGAACTTTATTATCAAAATTCTCGAGGTTTGAAGACTAAATTAAAGGATTTCAAATTGGAAGTTCAAATTAATAACTTTGAAATTATATGCTTGACTGAAACGTGGCTAAATAACTCGATAAACTCTTGTGAAGCTTTTGATGATAGATATCTCGTAATGAGAAAAGATCGCGATTTAAGTATGAGTAATAAAATGGATGGTGGTGGTGCTTTGATAGCTGTGCATAGGAGTTTTAAATTCGTAGAAATTCCTGGATTGAATTCTCCTTCATTTGACGATGTTTGGCTAAAAATTTATTTAGCAAATGGTTCTTGTTTGTTTCTGTGCACTATCTACTTCAATTGCGGTGCAAAATTTGAGGACTATAAACATTTCTTCGATTATTTATCAAACATGATTAATAATTCAGGTATGAACTCTCAATTCTTAATTATTGGAGATTTTAATTTATCTAGTATAGTATGGGCCAAAGATGCTTATAATAGAACAATTCCTTTAAATTATGAAGGCCGCTCAGCGGAATGTTTAGTTGAAATGTTAGAACTTACAGGACTTACTCAAATAAATCATATAACCAACTTACAAGATAAACTTTTAGACCTGGCACTTACGAATCTTTCTTATGTTAACGTTGATGTCCATAAAAGTATCTCTTTTCTCTCTAAAATAGATCAGTACCATCCCCCGTTATGCTTTCGTATGAACACTATTCAAATTAAAAAACAATATAACTACACATTTCCGGGGATTAATTGCAATAATATCGATTACGATTTGGTCAGTCTGAAATTCAACACATATAACTGGGAGAGTTTATTATGTGATTTACATGTAGAAGAAGCTCTTGAAGTATTTTACGAATGTCTATTTCTAATACTGAAACCACATATGACGGGGCCAAAAATAAAAGTCAGAAAATTTCCAATATGGTATTCTAGTTACTTAATACATCTCATTAAACTGAAGGAAAAAGTAAGACAGAAATATAAAATTTATAACAATTGTGTTGATCAGAATCTTTTCGCAATTTTAAGGACGAAGGTTAAGGATGAAATAAGAATTTGCTTTAACACATACACAAGTAATATGGAAGATAATTTATCTAAAATGCCTAACTCCTTTTGGAATTACAATAAAGCTCTTCAGTCTAAATCCGAATATCCTTCTGTTATGCACCTAGATGAAAAACGATCAAATAAACCTACTGAAATTTGTGAATTATTTGCTGAAAATTTTAAATCAGTATATTCTCCTAGTGTTCCTATTTTTTTGCCACTAAACCCTAACTTTTGCAGTCAGAATATCGCCCAAATTACTGAGAATGAAGTAATGCATATAATACAAAATCTAGAAACTAACAAAGGAGCAGGACCGGACATGATTTCTAATTTATTAATAAAGAATTTGAAAAATCATTTGGTGCAACCTTTAACCATTTTATATAATAAATCATTAGATCAAGGTGTATTTCCATCTAAATGGAAAGAATCTTTTATTAAGCCCATATTTAAAAATGGTGATGCTGCAGACATCACAAATTATAGACCAATCTCTATTTTAAATGCGTTTGCCAAAATTTTTGAGAAATTAGTATATAAATTGATTTTCGACAAAGTAAAGAGTAAAATTAGTTCAAAACAACATGGCTTCTATCCAAAACGTTCTACCTTATCCAATTTGTTAGAATTTTCGGAATACATATCTAGGGCACTTGATAAAAACTTACAGGTCGATTGTATTTATACAGATTTTTCAAAGGCCTTTGATAAAGTTCAGCATCATATTCTGATAGCAAAATTAAGATCGTTTGACATACCTTTTTATTTATTAAAGTGGCTGTTATCTTACTTGATAAATCGAATGCAGTACGTACAATTTAATGGTCATAAATCTGAAGGATTTAGTCCCACATCTGGAGTGCCTCAAGGCTCAATATTGGGTCCACTTTTATTTCTATTGTTCATAAACGATATTTCTGACATACTAAATTGCTACTACCTCTTATATGCTGATGATTTGAAAATTTTCTTAATTATTAAAAATGTGTTCGATTGTTTGAGATTACAAAACGATTTAAACATCGTAAACAGTTGGTGCCTTGAAAATGGATTACAGTTAAACATAAAGAAATGTATGTCAGTTTCCTACACCAAAAAAATAAATAAAGTTGTTTTTGGTTATTCAATAGGAAATGAAGTACTAAAAGAAGTGTCAGTTATCAAAGATTTAGGTGTAATATTTGATAGTTAATTTCCCTTTCATGAACACATTAACTCGATCTGTCTCAGAGCATTTAAATTAGTAGGTTTTATTTGGCGTAGATGTAAGGAATTTCGAAATCCTAGAGTTTTAACTATTCTGTTTAACAGTATGGTACGCAGTATTTTAGAATACGGTTGTCAAATTTGGCATCCTTATTATGATATACAATGTAACCAGATAGAAAGAGTGCTAAGAAAGTTTTCCAAATTTGTTTGTAGAAATTCGTTTCCTTCCGTAGAACCATTACCATATAGTATTAGACTTGATAAACTCAACATTCTATCATTGGAATTAAGAAGAATTCTCTTGGATGAATACTTATTATATAAGATTGTTAATTCACTTATAGATACGGAAGTTCTGGGTTTTGTAAATTTCTATGCACCAGCCTATAGAACCCGCCTCAACCAGTTGTTTCTCACTCAGATTCCAAGAACTAACACTGGAATAGCTTCGACATTATACCGGCTACAGTTACGTCATAATGATATATTTAACTCAAAGGAACGGATTTATTTTTATTATCACTCAGTCAACTAAAGGACATTGATCATAGATTATTACTAAGATATAAACGCGATAATCCTGAATATTTTGTTTTAAACTACGAGTAATAATTAGTGTGCTCTCGATCAATCATGGATTTCTGTTAGATATTAATAAGTTTGAATTTAGTCTTCTAACTAATCATTTTATATTAAAACTTTAAGAGTTATTATTTAAAACCAAAATATGATTTAATTTATATTAAATTGCTTTTTATCTATTAACTATTGATAAATGTTCTTCAATTTTTCATTTTTTTTTTTTCCTTTATTTCCTTTTGTTTTCAATTATTTGGTATATTTCTAATATATTTCTATATATTTATATATTTTTTTTTAGGAACATTTTAGGTATATAGTTGATTTTTATTGGTATTGATTTATTAAGAATAAACTATTTTGCGCTTTATTGTATAGATGAAATATAATGATATTAATATACCTAACTTAACTTAAAATGTTAATTATAAGAAATTGGTTAAACGTTAAATGTAAATTTTTTTTGTAGCATGTGGCAACATATAACTGGACTTAATCTGTTTGTTGTCCAACTTAAAATAAATAAAATAAATAAATAAATAAAAAAAAAAACACAAACAATTGATAAACAATTTTCCGTTCCTATTTGCTACATAAGACAGAAGGGGGTAGCGCAGCAGTGTAGAAATTCTGAACTTTAAAACTCTGTTCTTCGATTATGCAAATAAATAAATATTGTAGGTCACAAAGCGAACTACAAAATATAGAGGGGCTGAAATCTCACAGCTCTGAGATATCAAGACTTCGGTCTGGGTTAAGGATTTTGATATAGTTTTCGGCAAAGTACTTTTATGCGGACATCGTCTTTAGTTTTGGGCAGCGATGTATATCAAACATAACTCTTTGTTAAAGTACAAGTATTTTTTTAATCTCTGTTTAGAAATTTATTACAAAACTAACACGAAACATCAATACGATGCCGGAAAATTATCACAGATCACAAATTAACATAGCTGGTTTGGAGAAAATATTACAAAATCACAAATTCATATTTCTTTCAAAATTCCAAAACTATTGAAAAAATTAAATAAAATCAAACTTTTTTAAAATTCTAAAAATATTTCAAAAATTATTACAAAATCAAAGATTAAACTTTTTCAAAAATTCTGAAAATATTGAAAAAATTATACAAAACCAAAAATTGAAACTTTTTTATAATTCCAAAAATATTCCAAAAATTAGAATAAAATCAAATATTTAAACTTTTCCTAAATTCTAATAATATTCCAAAAATCCTTAAAAATTCAAAAATTGAAATTTTTTTCAAAATTCTAAAAATATATATAAAATTAAAAATTTAAACTTTTTCTAATTCTAATAATATTCCAAAAATTCTTAAAAATTCAAACTTTTTCCAAAACTCTAAAAATATTGCAAAAATTATAACAATATCAAAAATTGAAACTTTTTCCAAAATTATAAAAATTATAATAAAATCAAAAATTTAAAATTTTTCAAAATTCTAAAAATATTCCAAAAATTCTTACAAAATCAAAAATTGAAACTTTTTCAACATTCCAAAAATATTCAAAAACAATTCAACAATTCAACAAATTCAAAAATGTCCATGTCCAATTTCATTTCCATTTACATTTTCAGCAAACTATTCAAAAACCTTCTATTTAGCGATTCGAAAAAATATTACAAAATCACAAATTTATATTTCTTTCAAAATTCCAAAAATATTGTAAAAATTATAATAAAATCAAACTTTTTTCAACATTCTAAAAATATTCCAAAAATTATTACAAAATCAAAAATTCAAACTTTTTTTAAAATTCCAAAAATTATAATAAAGTAAAAAATTTAAAATTTTTCAAAATTCCAAAAATATTCCAAAAATTCTTACTAAATCAAAAGTTAAAACTTTTTCCAAAATTCTAAAAATATTGCAAAAATTATTACAAAATCGAAAATACAAATTTTTTTCAAAATTCCAAAAATATTTCAAAAATTATAACAAATTAAAAAATTTTCATGTCCAATTTCATGTTCAATTACATTTACGTCATAAAAACAGCTACATTTTTTTCCCAAAAAATTGGCTAAAAAAATCAATGAAATCATTTTTTGACACGCTTGACATTATTTTTTTGACAAGCTTATAATGCCATAATTCTCTATAATAATAATATGTTTTCATATCATACAAATTATTAATCCTATCTTTTAACAAAAAATTGGGTAAAACAATATATAAAAATCATTCTTTTGACACACTTGACAACATTTTTTTGACAAACTTATAATGCCATAGTTCTCAATAATAATAATAAAATTTCATTTCAATCAAAATTTTAATTTAATTTTTTTCCGAAAAATTGGGTAAAAAAATAACTAAAAATCTTTCTTTTGACACACTTGACAACATTTTTTTTGACAAACTTATAATGCAATAATCTAGATTTTGGTCTCACATACTAATCCCGACCATCAAGATTTCTCCAAATTCAATGTTCCTACTCGTAATCACTTAAAATGAACGTTTTTTAAGCAAAAAATATGCAAATTTCCTTGTTTTGACACACTTAACGATTTTTTTGACACACCTCCGGTACAATTATCGAATACATCGTCCTTTCAGCTCTTTCCATTGAGTAAACCTATTTTTAGAAAGAAAAAAATTTTTCAAATCCGTCCAGCGGTTTTCTAGATTTCGTAGGCTGTGACGGCCGGACGGACGGCGGGCCGGCCAACAGACAGACATACATTTTTTTTTTTGCTTTTTTAGAATCAGTAGGTCCTTAAACTTCGAGAAATGCCAAAAAAGTGGGGGTAAGAATTTCACTTTGAGCTCATGAATGTAATACTTAGGTCTTTCAGACCGAAGTAATTGTCTAAAATTTCCATACAAATTTGTATGGAAATGTCGACAATTTTTGTGTGTTTTATGTGCTGACAAAACATAATTTCTTTTGACTAACTACCAGCGCATTCTATTAACTGATAAAAGAATTATTGCAATTTTTATTGAATTATTGCTTGAATTCATGCTTCTGAATAATTGACGGATTTGAAAAAAAAAATATGTATTTTAATTTTCATATGCGTTATTTACAATATAAGGTCATTTTTCCATATAAAAATGATAAAAACGTATCGTACAACTGTTAGAACACAAGTTAAATAAAAGTGTTTTAAAAATAAATAACTTTTCTAAATGTTTCCATTATCCAAGTACTGTTATAAAAACAAATAAAAAGGATGACGAAAAACTATACTGTTTTGGATTTTTGCATATGGAATGCAGGAAAACAAAAATAAGATCGACTCCAAAGAAGTGAAATCATAAAAATTAAAATTTTACTCTTACGAGTAAGAACGATATTAAAAATATAAAAAATTTAACTGATATAATTTGATTGATATAATTATAATCCAGAGTATGCGGTTTTATTTGAATTTTTTTTTTTGATCAGATTATAAACTGTCACTTATACAGCTTTTAGAAATTTAATCTATGACATTTTATCATTGTTTATTTCATATGATGAAATTACCTTAGTAGCAGTACCGTAATATATTTATAATAATAAAATAATAATAAAAATAATAATATAATAATAATAAAAATTTATTAAATATCAACTAATACAAAACTTAAACATAACAGATATATCTTTTCAATTGAAAAAATAAAGTATCATTGACAGCAACGTTTTACAAAATTATTTCAATTGACACGAATAATGAAAAATTTATTGTGTTGCGCTATATTTTTGAATCGGCGCAACAGAATAATGAAATTTTGTTTTTTCTGTATATAAGCATAGTACATTAACAAAATATCCCGTTGCTTTTATCGCAACATTTTCCATAAAAAGGTGATGAAAAATCGATTACTGGTTTTGGCTTCAAGTCGATTTGAAACGCTGATTTTCTGACTGTTATAAATTTTAAGTTGATATAAAACCCAAATTGTCTCAGAAAATCGCTTATGCAAAATTTTGAACGGGCATCGAAGTTGTTCTGAAGGGTTTTTAAACACTAAATGCTTTTTATGATCTTAACAATAAAAAATTTTGTTTCTAAAACTTTAAGATACATTCTATTTAAAAACTCTTATCTGACATTTTAAACTAACAAGTAACACCTATAGTAGTTTGAATTCTCTTTAGATAAATTTGATGTCTTTCACTCAAGTTGCTGTTTTCGTTTTTTTTACTTTAACTTCTCGTTTTATAGTTTTTAATGTGAACATTTCCAATCTTAATTCACATAAACGAAATGAATTGTATAACTTTTCATGATGAAAATCAGAAAAGTGAAACAGAAAATATTTTCGTTGTTAAAGAAAAAATAATAAACGTTTTCTTTGGAAACTTCAGAAAAATCTAAAAGTTTTTTACCTCCAGGATTCTAGCCCCCCAAATATTGATTTTACAATGTTTGAAATATGGAATCGTTTGGTCATCGTTAGGTCAGGAAAGGTCACTAGTTTTTTTCGTTTGGTCGTACCCCGTTTTTTTTTTACAGCCTTTTCAAAATTTGAGCTTTGGGGGGCTAAAATCCACTTTTCCAGCCCCCCAACATGCTCAAAATCTAATTTTTTTATTTTTTTCCGATGAAGAATCGTTAGGTCAGGAAAGGTCACTAGTTTTTAAAGTTTGGTCACATATAATTAATTAGTTATAAGAAATAAATCATTTCAAATGCAACAAAATTACAACAACAGAAAAACACAATTTGCGCCTAAATGTTTTCTTGACACAATTGTTAAAATTCTTGAGCTTTTATTATTGCGTTTCGAAAATGCTGTAAATATTGGATTAACCTATTTGTAACCGATATTTTAATACATTTATTTATTTAGTTTAACGTTACATATAAAAAATTTCTTTATTTAGTTAAAAAACAAAAACTTTTTATTTTAATTTTATATAATGTTGAAGGTATGAAGAGGCTGAAATCCACTAGCAGTAACCCTTTCCTACATGCCGTAAATCAGTTTGTTTTATTTTCGTTGGATATATGATTGTAAGGTCAGGAAAGGTCACTAGTTTTTTTCGTTTGGTCGTATGCCGTTTTATAATTATAGACATCTCTAGTTTTGAGTTTTGGGTAAAAAGAATTGTCTTTCACGAACTGGAAATTTCGAAATCTCAATATTTTATTTTGTTTTTATGAAAATTCATTGATCGTGAGAAGTCAATTAAAATATGATTAATTATTAGAAATAAATCATTTCAAATGCAACAAAATTACATCAACAAAAAAAGCAATGTTCGCCTAAATGTTCTCACATCAAATATTATTTTAATGACTCACCTCCAGGATTCTAGCCCCCCAAGTATTGATTTTACCAAGTTTAGCATATGGAATCGTTTGGTCATCGTTAGGTCAGGAAAGGTCACTAGTTTTTTTCGTTTGGTCGTAACCCGTTGTATAATTATAGACTTCTCCAGTTTTGAGCTTTGAGAACTAGAATTTGCTTTCCTGTCCCCACATACGCTCGAAATCCAAATTTTTTATTTTTTTTAGATGGAAAATCATTAGGTCAGGAAAGGTCACTAGATTTTTTTGTTTGGTCGTATGCCGTTTTAGAGAATTTTCAAATTTTGAATTTTGGGGGGCTAGAATCCACTTGCTGTAACCCCTTCCTACATGCCGTAAATCAAATGGTTTTATTTTTGTTAGATTAATAATAGTTAGGTGAGGAAAGGTCACTAGTTTTTTTCGTTTAGTCGTAACCCGTTGTATAATTATAGACTTCTCCAGTTTTGAGCTTTGAGAACTAGAATTTGCTTTCCTGTCCCCACATACGCTCCAAATCCAAATTTTTTATTTTTTTTAGATGGAAAATCATTAGGTCAGGAAAGGTCACTAGATTTTTTTGTTTGGTCGTATGCCGTTTTAGAGAATTTTCAAATTTTGAATTTTGGGGGGGCTAGAATCCACTTGCTGTAACCCCTTCCTCCATGCAGTAAATCAGTTGGTTTTATTTTTGTTAGATTAATAATAGCTAGGTGAGGAAAGGTCACTAGTTTTTTTTGTTTGGTCGTACCCCGTTGTATAATTATAGACTTCTCCAGTTTTGAGCTTTGAGAACTAGAATTTGCTTTCCTGTCCCCACATACGCTCGAAATCCAAATTTTTTATTTTTTTTAGATGGAAAATCATTAGGTCAGAAAAGATCACTAGATTTTTTTGTTTGGTCGTATGCCGTTTTAGAGAATTTTCAAATTTTGAATTTTGGGGGGGCTAGAATCCACTTGCTGTAACCCCTTCCTACACGCAGTAAATCAGTTGGTTTTATTTTTGTTAGATTAATAATAATTAAGTGAGGAATGGTCACTAGTTTTTTTCGTTTGGTCGTAACCCGTTGTATAATTATAGACTTCTCCAGTTTTGAGCTTTGAGAACTAGAATTTGCTTTCCTGTCCCCACATACGCTCGAAATCCAAATTTTTTATTTGTTTTAGATGGAAAATCATTAGGTCAGGAAAGGTCACTAGATTTTTTTGTTTGGTCGTATGCCGTTTTAGAGAATTTTCAAATTTTGAATTTTGGGGGGGCTAGAATCCACTTACTGTAACCCCTTCCTCCATGCAGTAAATCAGTTGGTTTTATTTTTGTTAGATTAATAATGGCTAGGTGAGGAAAGGTCACTAGTTTTTTTTGTTTGGTCGTACCCCGTTGTATAATTATAGACTTCTCCAGTTTTGAGCTTTGAGAACTAGAATTTGCTTTCCTGTCCCCACATACGCTCGAAATCCAAATTTTTTATTTTTTTTAGATGGAAAATCATTAGGTCAGGAAAGGTCACTAGATTTTTTTGTTTGGTCGTATGCCGTTTTAGAAAATTTTCAAATTTTGAATTTTGGGGGGGCTAGAATCCACTTGCTGTAACCCCTTCCTACATGCAGTAAATCAGTTGGTTTTATTTTTGTTAGATTAATAATGGCTAGGTGAGGAAAGGTCACTAGTTTGTTTTGTTTGGTCGTACCCCGTTGTATAATTATAGACTTCTCCAGTTTTGAGCTTTGAGAACTAGAATTTGCTTTCCTGTCCCCACATACGCTCGAAATCCAAATTTTTTATTTTTTTTAGATGGAAAATCATTAGGTCAGGAAAGGTCACTAGATTTTTTTGTTTGGTCGTATGCCGTTTTAGAAAATTTTCAAATTTTGAATTTTGGGGGGGGCTAGAATCCACTTGCTGTAACCCCTTCCTACATGCAGTAAATCAGTTGGTTTTATTTTTGTTAGATTAATAATGGCTAGGTGAGGAAAGGTCACTAGTTTTTTTCGTTTGGTCGTACCCCGTTGTATAATTATAGACTTCTCCAGTTTTGAGCTTTGAGAACTAGAATTTGCTTTCCTGTCCCCACATACGCTCGAAATCCAAATTTTTTATTTTTTTTAGATGGAAAATCATTAGGTCAGGAAAGGTCACTAGATTTTTTTGTTTGGTCGTATGCCGTTTTAGAGAATTTTCAAATTTTGAATTTTGGGGGGGCTAGAATCCACTTGCTGTAACCCCTTCCTCCATGCAGTAAATCAGTTGGTTTTATTTTTGTTAGATTAATAATAGCTAGGTGAGGAAAGGTCACTAGTTTTTTTTGTTTGGTCGTACCCCGTTGTATAATTATAGACTTCTCCAGTTTTGAGCTTTGAGAACTAGAATTTGCTTTCCTGTCCCCACATACGCTCGAAATCCAAATTTTTTATTTTTTTTAGATGGAAAATCATTAGGTCAGGAAAGGTCACTAGATTTTTTTGTTTGGTCGTATGCCGTTTTAGAGGATTTTCAAATTTTGAATTTTTGGGGGGCTAGAATCCACTTACTGTAACCCCTTCCTCCATGCAGTAAATCAGTTGGTTTTATTTTTGTTAGATTAATAATAGCTAGGTGAGGAAAGGTCACTAGTTTTTTTTGTTTGGTCGTACCCCGTTGTATAATTATAGACTTCTCCAGTTTTGAGCTTTGAGAACTAGAATTTGCTTTCCTGTCCCCACATACGCTCGAAATCCAAATTTTTTATTTTTTTTAGATGGAAAATCATTAGGTCAGGAAAGGTCACTAGATTTTTTTGTTTGGTCGTATGCCGTTTTAGAGAATTTTCAAATTTTGAATTTTGGGGGGCTAGAATCCACTTGCTGTAACCCCTTCCTACATGCCGTAAATCAAATGGTTTTATTTTTGTTAGATTAATAATAGTTCGGTGAGGAAAGGTCACTAGTTTTTTTTGTTTGGTCGTACCCCGTTGTATAATTATAGACTTCTCCAGTTTTGAGCTTTGAGAACTAGAATTAGCTTTCCTGTCCCCACATACGCTCGAAATCCAAATTTTTTATTTTTTTTAGATGGAAAATCATTAGGTCAGGAAAGGTCACTAGATTTTTTTGTTTGGTCGTATGCCGTTTTAGAGAATTTTCAAACTTTGAATTTTGGGGGGGCTAGAATCCACTTGCTGTAACCCCTTCCTACATGCCGTAAATCAGTTGGTTTTATTTTTGTTAGATTAATAATAGTTAGGTGAGGAAAGGTCACTAGTTTTTTTGTTTGGTCGTACCCCGTTGTATAATTATAGACTTCTCCAGTTTTGAGCTTTGAGAACTAGAATTTGCTTTCCTGTCCCCACATACGCTCCAAATCCAAATTTTTTATTTTTTTTTAGATGGAAAATCATTAGGTCAGGAAAGGTCACTAGATTTTTTTGTTTTGTCGTATGCCGTTTTGGAGAATTTTCAAATTTTGAATTTTGGGGGGGCTAGAATCCACTTTCTGTAACCCCTTCCTACATGCCGTAAATCAGTTGGTTTTATTTTTGTTAGATTAATAATGGTTAGGTGAGGAAAGGTCACTAGTTTTTTTTGTTTGGTCGTACCCCGTTGTATAATTATAGACTTCTCCAGTTTTGAGCCTTGAGAACTAGCATTTGCTTTCCTGTCCCCACATACGCTTGAAATCCAAATTTTTTATTTTTTTTAGATGGAAAATCATTAGGTCAGGAAAGGTCACTAGATTTTTTGTTTGGTCGTATGCCGTTTTAGAGAATTTTCAAATTTTGAATTTTGGGGGGGCTAGAATCCACTTGCTGTAACCCCTTCCTACATGCAGTAAATCAGTTGGTTTTATTTTTGTTAGATTAATAATGGCTAGGTGAGGAAAGGTCACTAGTTTTTTTTGTTTGGTCGTACCCCGTTGTATAATTATGGACTTCTCCAGTTTTGAGCTTTGAGAACTAGAATTTGCTTTCCTGTCCCCACATACGCTCGAAATCCAAATTTTTTATTTTTTTTAGATGGAAAATCATTAGGTCAGGAAAGGTCAATAGATTTTTTTGTTTGGTCGTATGCCGTTTTAGAGAATTTTCAAATTTTGAATTTTGGGGGGGCTAGAATCCACTTGCTGTAACCCCTTCTTACATGCCGTAAATCAGTTGATTTTATTTTTGTAAGATTAATAATGGTTAGGTGAGGAAAGGTCACTAGTTTTTTTTGTTTGGTCGTACCCCGTTGTATAATTATAGACTTCTCCAGTTTTGAGCTTTGAGAACTAGAATTTGCTTTCCTGTCCCCACATACGCTCGAAATCCAAATTTTTTATTTTTTTTAGATGGAAAATCATTAGGTCAGGAAAGGTCACTAGATTTTTTTGTTTGGTCGTATGCCGTTTTAGAAAATTTTCAAATTTTGAATTTTTTGGGGGGGGGGGGCTAGAATCCACTTGCTGTAACCCCTTCCTACATGCAGTAAATCAGTTGGTTTTATTTTTGTTAGATTAATAATGGCTAGGTGAGGAAAGGTCACTAGTTTGTTTTGTTTGGTCGTACCCCGTTGTATAATTATAGACTTCTCCAGTTTTGAGCTTTGAGAACTAGAATTTGCTTTCCTGTCCCCACATACGCTCGAAATCCAAATTTTTTATTTTTTTTAGATGGAAAATCATTAGGTCAGGAAAGGTCACTAGATTTTTTTGTTTGGTCGTATGCCGTTTTAGAAAATTTTCAAATTTTGAATTTTGGGGGGGGGGGCTAGAATCCACTTGCTGTAACCCCTTCCTACATGCAGTAAATCAGTTGGTTTTATTTTTGTTAGATTAATAATGGCTAGGTGAGGAAAGGTCACTAGTTTTTTTCGTTTGGTCGTACCCCGTTGTATAATTATAGACTTCTCCAGTTTTGAGCTTTGAGAACTAGAATTTGCTTTCCTGTCCCCACATACGCTCGAAATCCAAATTTTTTATTTTTTTTAGATGGAAAATCATTAGGTCAGGAAAGGTCACTAGATTTTTTTGTTTGGTCGTATGCCGTTTTAGAGAATTTTCAAATTTTGAATTTTGGGGGGGCTAGAATCCACTTGCTGTAACCCCTTCCTACATGCCGTAAACCAAATGGTTTTATTTTTGTTAGATTAATAATAGTTAGGTGAGGAAAGGTCACTAGTTTTTTTCGTTTGGTCGTAACCCGTTGTATAATTATAGACTTTTTTAGTTTTGAGCTATTACAACGGGAATTCGCTTTCCTGTCCCCACATATGCCCGAAATCCAAATTTTTTATTTTGTTTATATAAAAATCATCTGGGAAATTAGATTCACTAGTTTATTTCGTTTGGTCGTATGTTTATTAATCGTCTTACTTATAGTTTTGTTGATTTAATTTAAAGTTTTTGGTTTGATATTGTAAAGAAAATAATACTATTTTATCATTTATATGAACTGCTTTAATATAGAATCTTTATCATAGAAATATTCAATTCTGAAAATAAGTTTTTTATTTACTATTCCCAAGAATATTCAAAAAATTTTAGAAACATTGAAGGCACTGTTAATGTCAATGGCAAACATTATCTGCAAAAGGCGTGAATTTTTATTACTTAAACTTATTACTTATTATATTAATTTCAAATACATTATACTCGTAATCGTCAGAATTATAATAACAACCGAGTTTAGAAAACCCCTTGACAATAACAATCTAGCTGTAGAAATAAATAGGTAGAAAAATTCATTTAGACTACAAAAATTAGTGTGTTCTAACTCATTATAATTTTTATAACCGATATCTTATTCTGTACAAAAATAATAAATATATATTTTTAACAACCAATATATTCATAAAACGTTATAATTTCAACAAGAATTACAATTTAAAAATGATAAATCAAAATGAGTTTCATTTCTAAATTCGATTTTATTAGTCCTTAACATAGTCAAGTCATACTTTGAAAAAGAATATTAAAACAAACAGAACCTTTTATTTATGAATGAGATTATAAATATAAAAACTTATTTTCAAAACGAATTGCAACCATCTAAATTTATTACCTACTTTTATTATTATTCTAATAGTAATTTTATAAAAGGTATTTATTATCTTAAATAACTACCACCCTCTCCCATATTTTTATCAAAATAATAAAACAATATTTATGAGGTTTCCTTTAATTATTGGTAATGGTCAAACTATCAACTGATCATCAATGATCATATATCTAACCCCAAAATAAAATTAAGTAAAAAATGTAAAAAAAAAATTAGGTTTACATAATAATGATAAAATAGTCAGGATCATATCCATTTAAACCTTGTGTTAAGTTATTACTCCTGTTTGTAACACTATTTGTGAAGCGTTTTTCTTTAAAAATATTTTTTGTGTTTTGTGAAAAAGAACCAATTAAATAAATAAAATATCTATGAACTTTCATTGATTAATTAGTGATTAATAATAATTAATAAAAAATTTTTTTGTAATTTGCGAACAAAACCGTTTAATAAAAACAAACAATAATTTATACTAGGAGGGCCCGGCGTGCTTCGCTACGCTTCTAAATAAAGTTTTTGCGTAGAAATTTTGTTGACGTAGAAGCAATGATTTCAAAAAGTGGTAATGTGAAATGCTAGCATATAATTTTTAATTTTTCTTTTTAAATATATGAATGAAAAATAATCAGAACTCTAGCTGATCAGTTCGGATATATGAGAAATTAGCGATCAAATAAGTTAGAAATCAAATAAGCTTACTTGAAAACTAATTTGATCGCTAATTTTTCCTATATCCGAACTGATCAGCTAGAGTTCTGATTATTTTTCATTCATATATTTAAAATGAAAAATTAAAAATTATATGCTAGCATTTCTCATTACCACTTTTTGAAATCATTGCTTCTACGTCAACAAAATGTCTACGCAAAAACTTTATTTATAAGCGTAGCGAAGCACGCCGGGCCCCTCCTAGTTTTTACTAATATACTACGCATACGATACGTTTATTACTACCCACTACCAAAGAATATATAAAAAAGAAATATAAAAAAATAAATTTCATCATTCATGAAATCAACATTATTACGCATATAGTCTCTTTTATTCCGACGACTTGATCTAACCTTCCATGTACGAAGACATAAGAAGACTAAAATGAAATTCCATCTACCAAAGAATATATAAAAAAATAAAATAAATTTTTAAGTTTTAAATTTAATTTCGTTTTTGTATGTATGTAAACTTATAATGCATATGTATATAAAAAGTTTTTCGTATATAATAACATTTTTATTTATGATCCGAAAAATCTAAATCCCAATCCCAGAAATAGGTTACAGTAATATCAGTTAGCACTGAAAATTTGAAATCAATCAAAATTCGAATAAAAAGCCTTAGGCTCCACAAAATTTTGGGTTAGCGTATTAATATATAAGATTAAGTGTAAAAAAACAATTGTGATTGTGTTCCTCATATATTAATAACCATCATCAATTTATCGAATGTATGTATATAAATATTTCTTAGATTTGAGCGAAATAAAAAATTTAAACAATTAACAGCCGACTTCCCTTACCTACATTATTCTATCGACTAGAGACTCTTCATCTTGGAGACCAGCTGCGGATATCGGTACGGTCTGTTGGGAATTTGCGTAGCCCTTCCATAGATTTTCAAGGTCCGAGGGGAAAATACCGACACAACAGTAAATGTCATGCTCTTCTAGACTTTTAACCATATCTCTCTTCGAAAGACTTCCATGGTTATATGTCTATAAAACAGAAAAGAAAACTCTTTCGGTATCTCCCGACGGCGTCTCTATGGGAGTTCCTGTTACCAGGATGAATATTCATCATTACATGTTAATATCCAATCTTTAAAGCGTATACCCAACAGGTTACGGAATTGGAACCGTATTCCCTTTCGCTCCCAAATTAAGAATATACACATACATTTTCTATATACAAACTCTTGTTTATGACAGCTTTCGCTTAGAGCTTAGGACCGACTAACTCGTGATCAAACACTGTTCACACGAAACCCTTCTCCACATCAGTCCTCCAAGATCTCATTCGATTATTTGCTACTACCACCAAGATCTGTGCCAATGATGGCTTCATGCAGGCTCACGCCAAACACTTCGACGCACATCATTGTACCCTCCTACTCACTACAGCTTAATTTTCGATATAATTAAATATTAAAAAGAATGCTTTAGCGGTTATGTATAGGCATATGACTTGAGCGCCATCCATTTTAAGGGCTAGTTGCTTCGGCAGGTGAGTTGTTACACACTCCTTAGCGGATTACAACTTCCATGTCCACCGTCCTGCTGTCTTAAGCAAGCAACACCTTTCATGGTATCTGTATGAGTCATTAATTTTGGCGCCGTAACATAACGTTTGGTTCATCCCACAGCGCCAGTTCTGCTTACCAAAAGTGGCCCACTGGGCACAATATATCATTTTTCCAAAGACCTCATTGACTTCAATCAAGAAAGTCGAGGATCTTACCCATTTAAAGTTTGAGAATAGGTTGAGGTCGTTTCGGCCCCAATTCCTCTAATCATTCGCTTTACCAGATAAGACTATTTCTCCAAATATGTATATGCACCAGCTATCCTGAGGGAAACTTCGGAGGGAACCAGCTACTAGATGGTTCGATTGGTCTTTCGCCCCTATACCCAATTCTGACAATCGATTTGCACGTCAGAACTGCTACGATCCTCCATCAGGGTTTCCCCTGACTTCGACCTTAACATGTATTGAATTTCTAATATTTAATTGAGTTTGAATTTAATATTTTCATTTTATATACAAGTACCTTTTTATGTAGTTCTTTTTCTGATTTTAAAAATTGAGAAACGATCTTTTACTGCCTTTTAATTAACTTCCAATCTGGAATACTTCCCGTTCGATTGAGGAATAAATATAAGGTTATATGATTATATTTTTAGGACAAACTTTATCGAAATTCTAATTTAGTCAACAACTTAAACAACATTTTTTCCTATATAATTGTAAAGAAACTTATTTTGTATGAATATATGAAAGCTATATTGCACTAATTCAAATGATAATTATTGTGCGATTTTGTGCAAACAGTTATTGGAATTCAGGCTTTTCCAGGTTCCAATTAGCTGCAAAATTATACTACAACACTGAATCTAAATTTAAGTTTTAAAATTGCTAAATATAAATTAATGTAATAAAGTTATCAGATACTGTAATTTAGTTATCAGATTAAATAAATTTCCTTGCGATTATTTAGAAAAATATGTTGATTTAATTAAACATATAGTAGATTAAATTGATTTCGCATGTTTATTACAATTAAGAATTAATTGGGGTACAGCCTTCAAACTGAAATTCTAGTAAATCGAACAGTTCTAAATCTAATTACTTGAACCTTACGTTCAAGTACCTTACGTACCTTACGTACCTACCTTACCTTAGGATACGTAGCTACAGTTGTTCAGGTGTGACACCAAAATTTTGTAGGCTTAAGGTTAGGAAAAATCGATTTGATCTCTTCATCCATAATATATTTATAAAAAAATGACAAACCAGCAATATTTCTTTTGTGCTGCAAGGAATCAAGTTCGTTAGTAAGATTTTAGTTGCAGTGGCAGGGAAAATTACAAAAATTACTTTGGACAGCTTTTACTGCTTTATAGAAATTGCGCGAACCAGTCAGTAAGGTATTCAGTAAAGTTAGATCCTATTAAATAGATGTTTCTCTAAAATACTAAGTCAATGACATAAATTTCTCTCTTTTCGATACACTTTAATAGACTAAGAGCCCGTGACGGCCAGACCTTCGTTATTTTATAAAAGCTGAAAGTTTCTCTGCGCATACCCCCAACTCAAGTCGGAACGATTAGCGACATATGAAGTTTGGATCATGGTGGCTTTGGCAGGGAGCAGGTAACAAAGGGGCCTTCAAAGTTTCGTGAAAGTATAAAAGGTAATTTTTTTATATATTCTTCGGGATAGTATAGAAGTCACGTCACCCATTGCCAGACACTTACTATCGTGGCGAACGCCTGCCAGACACCCTTAAACTTTATCAATTTGTTAAAGTTTAAGGGTGTCTGGGGGGGGGGGGGGGGGTTACCACGATAGAAAGTGTCTGGCAATGGGCGACGTGACTTCTAATACTATCCCGAAGAATATATAAAAAAAACTACCTTTTGTACTTTCACGAAACTTTGGAGGCCCCCTTTGTTACCTGCTCCCTGCTAAAGCCACCATGATCTAAACTTCAAATGTCGCCAAGGGGGTATGTGCAGAGAAACTTTCAGCTTTTATAAAATAACGAAGGTCTGGCCGTCGCGGGCTCTTGCTCTATAAGGTTTTCATCAGTTTTGTTTGATTAAACGTACGAAAAGGCTTTTTTGTTTTACATTTTATTGCTTTTTCCATTTACTCAAAAACCAGAGATCAGTCTTCGAAACAATCAATTTATTTGGAATAAGTCTGCGCATACTCTCGACTATAGTTTCAGAAAAATTATACATAGCCATGTCTAGGTCTTGACCACTTAAACAGTAACGTTTTTAAGAAAACCATTTGAAAAAGCTTTTATGTCCTTGTTAATTCGCTGCTTTGAAGTCCCGAGCATGACGAAGATTCGATTTAAATTGTGTAGGAGTTTGTACATTTAGTGAAGATCAATTTAATGTCTGAACCACATAAAGGCTCTGATTTTTAATTGCACCAAATATTGATCGTTTGACATATATTTTGTGTTTTTGTTTTGGAGTTTTCTGAAAACGTATGGATGAACTTAATAAATTATTTAATCAATTTGATTATTTTTTATTTATTTTTTGATTTATTTATTTTTTTTTGAATTGCAATTTAATTAAATCTCGCAAATGGCAAATAAAGCTACTACTGCTTTAAAAAATTTGCTATGCGTTTTACGTTTCCATATTTGGTTTTTTTCAAAACAAATTAAACAGATTAATAATATTATTAATCTATTAATAGTTGCGTCAACGAAACCTTTTGGTAAGCAGTCCTCAAGAACAGCTCCGATTTTGATAATAATATTTTTCTAAATTTTGTTGTTTCTTAATTTTATTTAAAATCAAAAACCTTTCAGAGCGAATATCTGTAATATTTAAGTATTTAGGCATAAAATACAATTTTACACTGTCCGTTCAGAAAAAAGAGACATTTATGTTATTTTTTTGTAGTTATTGTATAAATAGTTTTAAATTATATGTCAACATATTAATAAATGTTATGCTGATAACTTACTTTTTGGTCAAAAAATGAGTTACGAATATAAGATGATATAATAACAATTGATAGATAGATGTCGGTGGATTAAGAAAACCCAATTTTAAATTAATAATATACCTGCAAAAAATAAAACAAAGAACACAAGAATGAATCTAATAAAACAATAAAACCCTTACAGATATTTCAAAAATTTTTTTAAAATATTGTCGCAAACGAAAAGTAATCCTAAATAATAACAATTTTTATTGTGGGTACAGAATGAGTGGATATCCTTCGGTTATAAATAGTTTAGGTGATTGATTTATTTATTACTTGTTATTAGGCGGTCTTTTAATTTGATGTTTGCTTCCTTATTGTCTATCAGGATACCAGGGTTTAATTGATTCGTTTTTCAATGAAAAAAGATTTCAGAGCGGGGATGTAACTATTTATATTGTTTAAACAACATCTATAGTTTTTAAGTATTTAGGCATAAAATACATTTTTACACTGTCCGTTCAGAAAAAAGAGATATTTATGTTATTTTTTGTAGTTATTGTATAAACAGTTTTAAATTATATGTCAACATATTAATAAATGTTATAATGTTATGCTGATAACTTACTTTTTGGTCAAAAAATAAGTTACGAATATAAGATGACATAATAACAATTGATGGACATTTTTAGATAGATAGATGTCGGTGGATTAAGAAAACCCCATTTTAAATTAATAATATACCTGCAAAAAATAAAACAAAGAACACAAGAATGAATGTGATGGGTCCACACCTACAAATTTTTTTGGCGAACGCGTGCGTCGCAAAAATTTTCGCCGCAAAAATATTTTATCACACAAATATTTATTCACGTAAATTTTTACGTCACTCCGCTCAAGCCATTCGTGAAAACGAGAAAAGGTTATATTAATTTTCTGAATTGTTTGTTTTTGTCTCGCTCTTGTCTCGCGTATGTACGATCTGATTATTGCAATATGTGACCAAAAAGATCTGTCTGACATCCAGGAACATATCTCCTACATATTTGAATACTGGCAACTATAAAGTAGGATGGGTGGAAAACTTTGCCTCAGGTGTGTGATATCGTCAAATGACATGCAGATATATATCAAAGCCAGCCTCATAAAGTTTTCAACGCACACTCAAAACTTCTGCGAAACATCTTTCATGACCATGTAAACTCACAATGTCCGCAAAATTAATTCAACCAGTCCTTACCTTCGGAAGTGAAAGCTGGACACTGACTACCACCGATTGTAGAATTCTATCAAAGATCAATATCATATTATATATATATATATATATATATATATATATATATATATATATATATATATATATATATATATATATATATATATATATATATATATATACATATATATATATATATATATATATATATATATATATATATATATATATATATATATATATATATATATATATATATATATATATATATATATATATATATATATATATTTATATATATATATATATATATATATATATATATATATATATATATATATATATATATATATATATATATATATATATATATATATATATATATATATATATATATATATATACATATATATATATATATATATATATATATATATATATATATATATATATATATATAATATATATATATATATATATAAAAATATATATATATATATATATATATATATATATATATATATATATATATATATATATATATATATATATATATATATATATATATATATATATATATATATATATATATATATATATATATATATATATATATATATATATATATATATATATATATATATATATATATATATATATATATATATATATATATATATATTAGCGGGACCCGGCGTGCTTTGCTACACCTATAAATAAAGTTTGTGTGTATACATTTTGTTGACGTAGTAGCAATAACTTCAAAGAGTAGTAATGAGAAATGATTTTCTATTTTTTTTCTTAAAATATGAATGTAAAAGGATCAGCACTCTAGTTGATCAGCAAAATATAAAAAATTAGTATTATATATAAAACAAAGGATATATTAAAATACGCGATCAAATAAGTTTTCATGTGTGTAAGGTTTCAGGTGTGTCTCTATATTGAACATTATACGGAACAAATATAGATTCAAAAATGTTCACAGTGTTCATGCCGTTTAATATACGCTTTCTTTACTGGTAGGTTATTAAAAAAGTTACAAAAAAATTTTAATCGTGATGTCATTCAATGGTCAGCAAGGGCAGTTAGAATAGTGACAATACATTCGATGAAGGTGAACACAAACACATTTACAAATTTTAAACATACACACATTAATTTTTATAAATAGAAGATAATGATGCAAAAACAATTAAAATTTTATTTTGGAGTTTTGTATTAAATTTCTTGGCAGTCCTACGTGTGAATTCATAGGATGAGAAATATTTCTATATAGTCAACATTCTGAGTCATTGTAGTCATTATTGATTGTTGCAAATCAATGCGAAACTAATATCTGACACACGGTCAATATATAGTTTTGTGAGTGATTAAGCTTAAAGTAATTGTTGAAAGTAATATTCCCGACAATAAGTAATTATTGTCGGGTCGGGATTGAACTTATACTTATCAGAGACATCATTCCGACAGACGTTGTCCTGCATAATATTTCAAGCGATTAGGATATTAAACAAAGTATGAAATGAAAGATAAATAATATAATAATTTCATTATTCTTTATTTTGAAATAACATCAATTTTTCTAAAAACAATTCGTTATAATCAATATTGTTTGTTTAATTTTATCTTAATGCAAGTTGATGAACAATATTTTTAGTCAATTCCTGAGGAGTATAAATGCATAAGTTTGATGGTTTTCAACCGCGAGAACACGCCACATATAATTGGCCATAGGGAAAAGACCGGTTTTTCTAGATCCAACCCACAAATCGACATTGTTTGACCTTGTGACTTATTAATAGTCATGGCAAACTCCAAACGAATTGGAAATTGCAGACGTCTGAATGGAACGGGTTAGTCTGAAGGGATCATTTGGATTCGTGGCAGAAGAACAACTCCACCTTCAAATTAGCCGTTCAAAATTGTAGCTTCAAGAACATTGCCCAAAGTTTTTTTTATGACTAATCTTGTAGCGTTGCATAGCTTAGGTGGATTTAAATTCCGAAGCAAAATTATTGGTTAGCCAATTTTTAATCGCAAGTTATGTGGTGGCATTCCTGGTAAATCCAGCGAATTAAAAAGTTCAACAGGATAGTTTACTGCTTCGTCAGGATCGGTAACAGTGTCGATCGATTTGAACAATATCCCATTGCCGGGTAATGACTGTTGTATTTTGAAGTTAATAGCGTCAACATCGATATTTTTGCGGCTAAAATAGCTCGTTCACGAAGCCACGCATGATCAATATAATTAGTAGCGCCATCTGCCGGGTTGATTTGTGAATCTAAATCGTCCGGCGCCATCTGCCGGGTTGATTTGTGAATCTAAATCGTCCAGGACCCAAACACATACAAAAAAATTCATTAAAATCGGTCCAGCCGTTTAGGAGGAGTTCGGTGACAATACCGACTGCAGCGCCTCTGCCGGGCTGATTTATAAATTTAAACCATTTGGGGCGCCACCCAAACGCACACAAAAAAATTCATTCAAATCGGTCCAGCCGTTTAGGAGGAGTTTAGTGGCAATACCCACTGCAGCGCCTCTGCCGGGCTGATTTATAAATTTTAACCATTTGGGGTGCATCTCAAACGCACACAAAAAAATTCATTCAAATCGGTCCAGCCGTTTAGGAGGAGTTCAGTGACAATACCGACTGCAGCGCCTCTGCCGGGCTGATTTATAAATTTAAACCATTTGGGGTACCACCCAAACGCACACAAAAAAATTCATTCAAATCGGTCCAGCCGCTTAGAAGGAGTTCACAGTCATACACACGTACAGTAGGATTATATATATCAAGAATATATATATATATATATATATATATATATATATATATATATATATATATATATATATATATATATATATATATATATATATATATATATATATATATATATATATATATATATATATATATATATATATATATATATATATATATATATATATATATATATATATATATATATATATATATATATATATATATATATATATATATAAATATAAACACATGGACAGGAAAGCGTATTCTAGTTGTCATAGCTCAAAATATGAAAGGTCTATAATTATAAAACGGGGTACGACCAAACAAAAAAAACTAGTGACTTTTCCTCACCAAACAATTATTTATCTAAAAAAAATAAAACCAATTGATTTACGGGATGCAGGAAGGGGTTACAGCAACCGGATTCTAGCCCCCCCCAAAATTCAAAATTTGAAAATTTTCTAAAACGGCATACGACCAAACAAAAAAATCTAGTGACCTTTCCTGACCTAATGATTTTCCATCTAAAAAAAATAAAAAATTTGGATTTCGAGCGTATGTGGGGACAGGAAAGCAAATTCTAGTTCTCAAATCTCAAAACTGGAGAAGTCTATAATTATACAACGGGGTACGACCAAACAAAAAAAACTAGTGACCTTTCCTCACCTAGCCATTATTAATCTAACAAAAATAAAACCAACTGATTTACTGCATGTAGGAAGGGGTTACAGCAAGTGGATTCTAGCCCCCCCCAAAATTCAAAATTTGAAAATTTTCTAAAACGGCATACGACCAAACAAAAAAATCTAGTGACCTTTCCTGACCTAATGATTTTCCATCTAAAAAAAATAAAAAATTTGGATTTCGAGCGTATGTGGGGACAGGAAAGCAAATTCTAGTTCTCAAAGCTCAAAACTGGAGAAGTCTATAATTATACAACGGGGTACGACCAAACAAAAAAAACTAGTGACCTTTCCTCACCTAGCCATTATTAATCTAACAAAAATAAAACCAACTGATTTACTGCATGGAGGAAGGGGTTACAGTAAGTGGATTCTAGCCCCCCCCAAAATTCAAAATTTGAAAATTCTCTAAAACGGCATACGACCAAACAAAAAAATCTAGTGACCTTTCCTGACCTAATGATTTTCCATCTAAAAAAAATAAAAAATTTGGATTTCGAGCGTATGTGGGGACAGGAAAGCAAATTCTAGTTCTCAAAGCTCAAAACTGGAGAAGTCTATAATTATACAACGGGGTACGACCAAACGAAAAAAACTAGTGACCTTTCCTCACCTAGCCATTATTAATCTAACAAAAATAAAACCAACTGATTTACTGCATGGAGGAAGGGGTTACAGCAAGTGGATTCTAGCCCCCCCAAAATTCAAAATTTGAAAATCCTCTAAAACGGCATACGACCAAACAGAAAAATCTAGTGACCTTTCCTCACCTAATGATTTTCCATCTAAAAAAAATAAAAAATTTGGATTTCGAGCGTATGTGGGGACAGGAAAGCAAATTCTAGTTCTCAAAGCTCAAAACTGGAGAAGTCTATAATTATACAACGGGTTACGACCAAACAAAAAAAACTAGTGACCTTTCCTCACTTAATTATTATTAATCTAACAAAAATAAAACCAACTGATTTACTGCGTGTAGGAAGGGGTTACAGCAAGTGGATTCTAGCCCCCCCAAAATTCAAAATTTGAAAATTCTCTAAAACGGCATACGACCAAACAAAAAAATCTAGTGACCTTTCCTGACCTAATGATTTTCATTCTAAAAAAAATAAAAAATTTGGATTTCGAGCGTATGTGGGGACAGGAAAGCAAATTCTAGTTCTCAAAGCTCAAAACTGGAGAAGTCTATAATTATACAACGGGGTATGACCAAACAAAAAAAACTAGTGACCTTTCTTCACCTAGCCATTATTAATCTAACAAAAATAAAACCAACTGATTTACTGCATGGAGGAAGGGGTTACAGCAAGTGGATTCTAGCCCCCCCAAAATTCAAAATTTGAAAATTCTCTAAAACGGCATACGACCAAACAAAAAAATCTAGTGACCTTTCCTGACCTAATGATTTTCCATCTAAAAAAAATAAAAAATTTGGATTTCGAGCGTATGTGGGGACAGGAAAGCAAATTCTAGTTCTCAAAGCTCAAAACTGGAGAAGTCTATAATTATACAACGGGGTACGACCAAACAAAAAAAACTAGTGACCTTTCCTCACCTAACTATTATTAATCTAACAAAAATAAAACCATTTGATTTACGGCATGTAGGAAGGGGTTACAGCAAGTGGATTCTAGCCCCCCAAAATTCAAAATTTGAAAATTCTCTAAAACGGCATACGACCAAACAAAAAAATCTAGTGACCTTTCCTGACCTAATGATTTTCCATCTAAAAAAAATAAAAAATTTGCATTTCGAGCGTATGTGGGGACAGGAAAGCAAATTCTAGTTCTCAAAGCTCAAAACTGGAGAAGTCTATAATTATACAACGGGGTACGACCAAACGAAAAAAACTAGTGACCTTTCCTCACCTAGCCATTATTAATCTAACAAAAATAAAACCAACTGATTTACTGCATGGAGGAAGGGGTTACAGCAAGTGGATTCTAGCCCCCCCCAAAATTCAAAATTTGAAAATTTTCTAAAACGGCATACGACCAAACAAAAAAATCTAGTGACCTTTCCTGACCTAATGATTTTCCATCTAAAAAAAATAAAAAATTTGGATTTCGAGCGTATGTGGGGACAGGAAAGCAAATTCTAGTTCTCAAAGCTCAAAACTGGAGAAGTCTATAATTATACAACGGGGTACGACCAAACGAAAAAAACTAGTGACCTTTCCTCACCTAGCCATTATTAATCTAACAAAAATAAAACCAACTGATTTACTGCATGTAGGAAGGGGTTACAGCAAGTGGATTCTAGCCCCCCCCCCAAAATTCAAAATTTGAAAATTTTCTTAAACGGCATACGACCAAACAAAAAAATCTATTGACCTTTCCTGACCTAATGATTTTCCATCTAAAAAAAATAAAAAATTTGGATTTCGAGCGTATGTGGGGACAGGAAAGCAAATTCTAGTTCTCAAAGCTCAAAACTGGAGAAGTCTATAATTATACAACGGGGTACGACCAAACAAAAAAAACTAGTGACCTTTCCTCACCTAGCCATTATTAATCTAACAAAAATAAAACCAACTGATTTACTGCATGGAGGAAGGGGTTACAGTAAGTGGATTCTAGCCCCCCCCAAAATTCAAAATTTGAAAATTCTCTAAAACGGCATACGACCAAACAAAAAAATCTAGTGACCTTTCCTGACCTAATGATTTTCCATCTAAAAAAAATAAAAAATTTGGATTTCGAGCGTATGTGGGGACAGGAAAGCAAATTCTAGTTCTCAAAGCTCAAAACTGGAGAAGTCTATAATTATACAACGGGGTACGACCAAACAAAAAAAACTAGTGACCTTTCCTCACCTAGCCATTATTAATCTAACAAAAATAAAACCAACTGATTTACTGCATGGAGGAAGGGGTTACAGCAAGTGGATTCTAGCCCCCCCAAAATTCAAAATTTGAAAATCCTCTAAAACGGCATACGACCAAACAGAAAAATCTAGTGACCTTTCCTCACCTAATGATTTTCCATCTAAAAAAAATAAAAAATTTGGATTTCGAGCGTATGTGGGGACAGGAAAGCAAATTCTAGTTCTCAAAGCTCAAAACTGGAGAAGTCTATAATTATACAACGGGTTACGACCAAACAAAAAAAACTAGTGACCTTTCCTCACTTAATTATTATTAATCTAACAAAAATAAAACCAACTGATTTACTGCGTGTAGGAAGGGGTTACAGCAAGTGGATTCTAGCCCCCCCAAAATTCAAAATTTGAAAATTCTCTAAAACGGCATACGACCAAACAAAAAAATCTAGTGACCTTTCCTGACCTAATGATTTTCATTCTAAAAAAAATAAAAAATTTGGATTTCGAGCGTATGTGGGGACAGGAAAGCAAATTCTAGTTCTCAAAGCTCAAAACTGGAGAAGTCTATAATTATACAACGGGGTATGACCAAACAAAAAAAACTAGTGACCTTTCTTCACCTAGCCATTATTAATCTAACAAAAATAAAACCAACTGATTTACTGCATGGAGGAAGGGGTTACAGCAAGTGGATTCTAGCCCCCCCAAAATTCAAAATTTGAAAATTCTCTAAAACGGCATACGACCAAACAAAAAAATCTAGTGACCTTTCCTGACCTAATGATTTTCCATCTAAAAAAAATAAAAAATTTGGATTTCGAGCGTATGTGGGGACAGGAAAGCAAATTCTAGTTCTCAAAGCTCAAAACTGGAGAAGTCTATAATTATACAACGGGGTACGACCAAACAAAAAAAACTAGTGACCTTTCCTCACCTAACTATTATTAATCTAACAAAAATAAAACCATTTGATTTACGGCATGTAGGAAGGGGTTACAGCAAGTGGATTCTAGCCCCCCAAAATTCAAAATTTGAAAATTCTCTAAAACGGCATACGACCAAACAAAAAAATCTAGTGACCTTTCCTGACCTAATGATTTTCCATCTAAAAAAAATAAAAAATTTGCATTTCGAGCGTATGTGGGGACAGGAAAGCAAATTCTAGTTCTCAAAGCTCAAAACTGGAGAAGTCTATAATTATACAACGGGGTACGACCAAACGAAAAAAACTAGTGACCTTTCCTCACCTAGCCATTATTAATCTAACAAAAATAAAACCAACTGATTTACTGCATGTAGGAAGGGGTTACAGCAAGTGGATTCTAGCCCCCCCCAAAATTCAAAATTTGAAAATTTTCTAAAACGGCATACGACCAAACAAAAAAATCTAGTGACCTTTCCTGACCTAATGATTTTCCATCTAAAAAAAATAAAAAATTTGGATTTCGAGCGTATGTGGGGACAGGAAAGCAAATTCTAGTTCTCAAAGCTCAAAACTGGAGAAGTCTATAATTATACAACGGGTTACGACCAAACGAAAAAAACTAGTGACCTTTCCTCACTTAATTATTATTAATCTAACAAAAATAAAACCAACTGATTTACTGCGTGTAGGAAGGGGGTACAGCAAGTGGATTCTAGCCCCCCCAAAATTCAAAATTTGAAAATTCTCTAAAACGGCATACGACCAAACAAAAAAATCTAGTGACCTTTCCTGACCTAATGATTTTCCATCTAAAAAAAATAAAAAATTTGGATTTCGAGCGTATGTGGGGACAGGAAAGCAAATTCTAGTTCTCAAAGCTCAAAACTGGAGAAGTCTATAATTATACAACGGGGTACGACCAAACAAAAAAAACTAGTGACCTTTCCTCACCTAGCCATTATTAATCTAACAAAAATAAAACCAACTGATTTACTGCATGGAGGAAGGGGTTACAGCAAGTGGATTCTAGCCCCCCCAAAATTCAAAATTTGAAAATTCTCTAAAACGGCATACGACCAAACAAAAAAATCTAGTGACCTTTCCTGATCTAATGATTTTCCATCTAAAAAAAATAAAAAATTTCGATTTCGAGCGTATGTGGGGACAGGAAAGCAAATTCTAGTTCTCAAAGCTCAAAACTGGAGAAGTCTATAATTATACAACGGGGTACGACCAAACAAAAAAAACTAGTGACCTTTCCTCACCTAACTATTATTAATCTAACAAAAATAAAACCATTTGATTTACGGCATGTAGGAAGGGGTTACAGCAAGTGGATTCTAGCCCCCCAAAATTCAAAATTTGAAAATTCTCTAAAACGGCATACGACCAAACAAAAAAATCTAGTGACCTTTCCTGACCTAATGATTTTCCATCTAAAAAAAATAAAAAATTTGGATTTCGAGCGTATGTGGGGACAGGAAAGCAAATTCTAGTTCTCAAAGCTCAAAACTGGAGAAGTCTATAATTATACAACGGGGTACGACCAAACAAAAAAAACTAGTGACCTTTCCTCACCTAACTATTATTAATCTAACAAAAATAAAACCATTTGATTTACGGCATGTAGGAAGGGGTTACAGCAAGTGGATTCTAGCCCCCCAAAATTCAAAATTTGAAAATTCTCTAAAACGGCATACGACCAAACAAAAAAATCTAGTGACCTTTCCTGACCTAATGATTTTCCATCTAAAAAAAATCAAAAATTTGCATTTCGAGCGTATGTGGGGACAGGAAAGCAAATTCTAATTCTTAAAGCTCAAAACTGGAGAAGTCTATAATTATACAACGGGGTACGACCAAACGAAAAAAACTAGTGACCTTTCCTCACCTAACTATTATTAATCTAACAAAAATAAAACCAACTGATTTACTGCATGTAGGAAGGGGTTACAGCAAGTGGATTCTAGCCCCCCCCAAAATTCAAAATTTGAAAATTTTCTTAAACGGCATACGACCAAACAAAAAAATCTAGTGACCTTTCCTGACCTAATGATTTTCCATCTAAAAAAAATAAAAAATTTGGATTTCGAGCGTATGTGGGGACAGGAAAGCAAATTCTAGTTCTCAAAGCTCAAAACTGGAGAAGTCTATAATTATACAACGGGGTACGACCAAACGAAAAAAACTAGTGACCTTTCCTCACCTAGCCATTATTAATCTAACAAAAATAAAACCAACTGATTTACTGCATGGAGGAAGGGGTTACAGTAAGTGGATTCTAGCCCCCCCAAAATTCAAAATTTGAAAATCCTCTAAAACGGCATACGACCAAACAAAAAAATCTAGTGACCTTTCCTGACCTAATGATTTTCCATCTAAAAAAAATAAAAAATTTGGATTTCAAGCGTATGTGGGGACAGGAAAGCAAATTCTAGTTCTCAAAGCTCAAAACTGGAGAAGTCTATAATTATACAACGGGTTACGACCAAACGAAAAAAACTAGTGACCTTTCCTGACCTAACGATGACCAAACGAATCCATATGCTAAACTTGGTAAAATCAATACTTGGGGGGCTAGAATCCTGGAGGTGAGTCATTAAAATAATATTTGATGTGAGAACATTTAGGCGAACATTGCTTTTTTTGTTGATGTAATTTTGTTGCATTTGAAACGATTTATTTCATATAATTAATCATATTTTAATTGACTTCTCACGATCAATGAATTTTCATAAAAACAAAATAAAATATTGAGATTTCGAAATTTCCAGTTCGTGAAAGAGAATTCTTTTTACCCAAAACTCAAAACTAGAGATGTCTATAATTATAAAACGGCATACGACCAAACGAAAAAAACTAGTGACCTTTCCTGACCTTACAATCATATATCCAACGAAAATAAAACAAACTGATTTACGGCATGTAGGAAAGGGTTACTGCTAGTGGATTTCAGCCTCTTCATACCTTCAACATTATATAAAATTAAAATAAAAAGTTTTTGTTTTTTAACTAAATAAAGAAATTTTTTATATGTAACGTTAAACTAAATAAATAAATGTATTAAAATATCGGTTACAAATAGGTTAATCCAATATTTACAGCATTTTCGAAACGCAATAATAAAAGCTCAAGAATTTTAACAATTGTGTCAAGAAAACATTTAGGCGCAAATTGTGTTTTTCTGTTGTTGTAATTTTGTTGCATTTGAAATGATTTATTTCTTATAACTAATTAATTATATGTGACCAAACTTTAAAAACTAGTGACCTTTCCTGACCTAACGATTCTTCATCGGAAAAATATAAAAAAATTAGATTTTGAGCATGTTGGGGGGCTGGAAAAGTGGATTTTAGCCCCCCAAAGCTCAAATTTTGAAAAGGCTGTAAAAAAAAAACGGGGTACGACCAAACGAAAAAAACTAGTGACCTTTCCTGACCTAACGATGACCAAACGATTCCATATTTCAAACATTGTAAAATCAATATTTGGGGGGCTAGAATCCTGGAGGTAAGTTTTTTGTTCTTTTTTAATTTGCATTCTTTTTTGGTTTAGTGGTGACTTTTCAGCTATGTTAAGCTTTTGATGTTGCAGATATTTAAGATTAGCGTATAATTAATTAAAATTAAATTTTATGACAATGTTTCATAAAACATTTGGTTCGTAACATTATCAGTTTTGCACTGTGGCGTTTTATTCATATGCCATGCCAAATAATTGTATCATACATTCGTTATATTAAATAAATAAATCTTTATGATTTATATTGTAAAATATGGTTATTTTAAATTCATTGTAGTGTACAAATTGGTTGAACTAAGCTATGATATAAAGCTTATTAAAAAACCTTATCGGTTAAAACTAGCAATTTTTTTTCCAATGATTAATAAATAAGGAGCGATAAAATATAAATCAAAATCTGCGAATTACAGCAAAATTTAACAGCATAAAGGTAATCATTCATTTTAATGCTTGATATCTTAAATTTTCATTTCACGTTGAATTTTCATGATTTTTCTCTTTTCCTAATTTAAATATAAATTGCTTTTTTTCAGCTCGTGGTGTAAATAAAAATTTGTCTATAACTACGAATACGTTTACGAAGAAATCGTTACGTTGTTTGTATATATACTATGTTATTTTCAATATATTGTTGAAGGTTTAGAAGAGGTTTCACCCTTAATTAAAAGGGAACATTTTACTGTGCGTTGATATACCTCAAGCCGTTCTGAAAAATCTTAAAATATAAATTAAATTTAAATCCTTTCAATTAGACAACAAAATTCCATACACTACCATCGCTCCCTAATATTTTTCAAGAAGAAAAGAAACCAGCATATTCTGTCAATTCTTCGAATAAAAAAAGCTCAATAAACAATAAACAATTTTTATTATGTTGAAAAATAAAATGTCGCGAAAATATACTTTGTTTACTTTCTAATTTTTTCTTATATTTTCAAGGACTTTAAATTTTGATGAAAAGGAAAAATATAATAAATTAGAAGAATGTTAATTAATAATAAATTTTTGCTTGGCAAACGATAAATTCTTCATTCTACGGTTCTCACAGAATTTTTTTTTTTAAAAAAAACGTAAATTTAGTGAAAATTAAGAAAAATGATGCTGTGCTGTTAATTTATTATTATCAAAGTGAAAACGAATGTATATAAAATAGAAAATGGTTTGAGTAATGTTTCATTTTTGTTATAACTTTAAAAGTTTCTATGAAATTTTTAATTAAAACTCAATATTATAATGCATATAATGCAATCAATGATGATGTAAAATTTTATTGAAAAATGGTTTTAAAATAATTAAAATTGTACATTAATTTGTTTATTATTAAATGGTATTAAAAAAAATAATTACTGTGAATAAAAATTATGATTGCTATCCTTTTAGTTCAATTTGATTTGTAAAAAGCAATTAAAGTTTTCAGTGTGAGCTTTTCATTTCGAGTGACTTCAAAAATCATAAAATTGGTGTAAATATGATTCGGTAATTTTTTACTTGTTAGTATGTGGGTATACAGCCGTTTTAAATAGCTAATGTTATTGTTAATCAAAGAATTATAATCATGAGCTTCCCAGGAGTCGCGCGCCTAGAGTGCGTTCCAGCCATATTTAGTTTGTGAGATCGGCTCTACCTCCTCATCCCATTGCAAGTGCTGAAATGCCTATTATCTAGCCTATTATAGCATTATCCAAACAAAATAGATAAGCAAAAAAAATAAAAGCTGCATACATACGGATGATTGTTGAATATTGTCGTAATACAATAAAATCGTTGTTGAAGGTCTATTAGTTATATAAGTTGAATAACTTATATACTGGTTGCACCAATAACAGGTGATTGCTGAATATTGTGATAACCCAAAAAAAATATCACTATTACGATTAATGGAACGAAGAATGAATTACCATTAATACGGGTTAGACCATCGGTGTGAATATTTAAAGAACTGCTACACACATATACTGTTATTATTGATGTTATTTCTTATCTGTTGATGTCATTATCACCACTCATATCATATTTAAGTAATGTTATTGCTAGTACCATTGATGAAGTATTAATATACTTAACCAATCCTAATACTAAATGGTAGAAAAAAAAATAAAAAATTTTTTTTTTAAATTTTTATAAATATTAATTCAGGGTTGTGCCGTAGACAAAATAGATTACTTTACATGTATAGATTACGCATAGATTACGTGTAAATTACGCGAGATATTTTCGTGTAATCTATAATGTAAACTATTATGTAATCTATTTAATTGATATGTGCATTCTAAACTTTTTTAGCAATTAAATTAGCTTTTTTCAAGATCGCAAGATCTTGTTTTTGACAATATTATTGATCATGTCTTTTGCGAAAAAATCGAAAAAAAATTTCAGTAGGGATAATACAATAATTCCACATATTTCTTCTTAAATCAAAATTAATAGACTACACCAAATTTACATAGATGACATAGATTACATTACATAGATTACATGTAATGTAATCTATTTTAGATTACGCGTAAAGGAACAACCCTGGATTTTATTTTATATCCGAAACGAATCTGATATTTATATTTTAATAAAAAATTGTTTGAAAAATAATATCTTTGTTAAATTATTAAATTTAATAATTTATGAATTTGTGTAGATTTTGTAAACGAATTGTTAACTGGCTTTATTTAGTTTTATTCATATACGGATGTTGTATTGACTGTTGTTGCTATTATTGACGCCGCGGTTGTGCAGAATCACTTCACGAACTTTTTTTTTATTTTAATTTTTAAACAATTTAAAACAAGCGGATTTGTCATTATTTCGATTCATATAAAAACGCTCTAAACATTTAACATCGCTAATATTTTTTTGATATAAACTAATTTTGACGAAAACTTTTCTATAAATTAATAACTAAATTTTACTATTTTTTTTCAATTAAACTATTAAATTTATTTATTTTAACTAATTAAATTAATAATTTTTTTATTAAAATTGAACTATAAATTTGATGTTTTTTAATTTATTGTAATTAATTAAACTAAAAAGTCAGGCAAGTGCGAATATAATTCGCTCGCTGAGGGTTCCGTGTATATAATACTTGAGAAAACAACAGTTTTTGTTTAAATAGTTTCACGTTGGGTTACATTTTATCCAAAGCTGTTTATGGTGGCTAAAGAAAGCTTCAATAACGCCAGTTTATAAATTATTTATATTTGAAAATATATTATCAATTGTTGTAGCTTCAACTGTTGTTGGTTCATGAATTTTTCTTTATAAATTTTTTTGTAGAAAATAGTTTGAGAGCCAATTTTGAGGATTTTTATTGAAACCAACGGAAAAATACGGAGGAAGTGTCATCAAATTTTTGTCAACGAGTGCATTATTAATACAGTCGAGTGATTTGTTTACTGAACATTGGAGAGATCGGTATTGTATACCAACAGGATTTGAACTTCAGATAGTTGAAAATTCACAATGACTGCCAGTAGAGCTAAAATCGAAGTGATAGTGGCTACTATTTTTCTGCACTGGTGGTACTGTATCAGACCTAACGAAAAGAACAGATCCCCAACCTCGATTTACTTGACTGTAACAATTTTCTAGTTCAAAGTAGTTCAATAGTTCAACAATTTCAAAAATGTTTGTAATTAGTGATCAACTTCACAGAGAACATCTGCAACGCAACCATATTAAATGATAATCTATCGAATAGCAAACAGGTATCAGGTATGTTATCGGTATAAATTTTCAGCCTAACGCCTTTCACCTGAAGTTGAGTTCATCTGACTTGTTAACCTTCGCGTGAACAGTATCTACCCGGGTAGATATCACGGTTTTTGTAATTCAATAACTTTATGAGTTTTTAACCAATCATCATGCTATGGGACTAATTTTGAAATTGATTTCGCAAAATCTGAAAGAAAAATAATTTGGACTTTCTTTTAACACTTATTTTTGATTTTTATGTTTTTTTACGCAAGAAAACAATATCTACCCGGGTAGATATCCTGGTAGATTTTTCTCCTTGGGTTTTAAATGAACATTTTTACTGGTCAATGTGAAAAACAAGTAACTTTATTTTTAAATATATGCTTTTATTGTATGCTTACACAAAATTAAAATAAATACATAGCTACGTTTGTTGATATTATGATTTATGTAAATATCTACCGGGGTAGATATTGTTCATTTCAGTCGCTAAAAATATCTGTTCACGCGAAGGTTAAACTGTTTTGATCTAATCTGATCTTGTTTGTTCATTTCTATGCTTCATTTCTCTCAATATTTTACTATAATATACATTTCCTACAACGTAGCAAAATTTATCCTCTTCTACGACTATTTTACATTAACTGTCCTTCACAAAAACACAATTTTAGAATTTTAATCAAATGAATCAAAAACGGTATTTTCGAAAACTACCAAAAAATTATTTTGGACTAGAAAAAAATTCACCTTTCATTTCCACCCTCAAAATTTACAATCATTTCCACCCTCATTTCCACCCCATTTTTTGCTATTAAGTTTACTAATTATTTACTTAAATTTAAAATCTAATTGATTAAAAAATTTCGACTAAATTAAACTTGAAAAATTTTAAACTATAAATTTAACTAACAATTTAAACAAAAAAAAATATTTGAAATAAATTTAATTAAATTATTTAAGTATTTGAATGAATTCCTCAACGTTAGACGTTAGAGTAAAAAAATTAATTAATTTTCAGCGTTTGAGTCAATGCCTGTGCTGTTCCAAATCATATACGTTTACAAGTATATATATGAAATTAATTACAGAAAGCCAACACAGAAATAGAAGGCAAGAAGCCTATTATTGATAGAATGAACAATAAGAGTTTACATCGCCAGCATTTGATCTGTAAAATTTTTATTTCAACGCAGGCACTAGAAAGTAATTCAGGAACAATCGCTTCGTAACAAGAAAAACACTGTAAAACGACAAATCGAGCGCGTCACTTGATCCGAACATGTACTGTTATCGTTTTATATATTGGTAATTGAATTACATTTAAAGTTTACAAAGTGCACTCATCGACCAGAAACTTATATTAATCTTTTTCGAAGGTCAGTTGTGACCTGAGATATGGAAGCACACCACAATGTGCAAAACTCCGTAGATCCTTTGAACCTGCTGCATAGTGCTTAGCTATGCTTGAAAATTTACAGATAAAAAGGAACTTTCGCCAAATGTTATACACAAAGCTTGAGCTTTATGAAGCTAAAATATTTTGACAAATTGTATTAATCAGCCCTTGTCACTTTTTATTCCAACGTTATTATTTATTGGATGATATTGCTTTGGATAGTGACGATCCGAAATTAACCACTTACAGATCGCAGAATTAGGTATGGTGTAGTGGAGAGCCAGTAAAGGCGAGAATTATATCATGGCCAGTCATTGTTGCTTTAAAACCAATTCAAACTCAAGATTCTGTTCTCCGCACTAGAGGCGATTTTAAACGGGCGTTTATCTTCGATTCAGGAGCTTGGGATATAAAAGTGTAAAAATATAAATTCGATGACTATGGAAGTGTGGTCAATGTTAAACGAAACGCTTCAATCAACCATCATATTTTCATTTATTGAAACTTTCAACATTTTTCTGGCAAATCTTTCATTTACCCTTTTGTGGTTTAATGGATTATTGAGCAACTATCTGTCTTCGTTAAACTAAAAATAGATTTCATAAAGATATTAATCATTTATGATAAATCAAGATCACTGAAATTTAGAAAAATTAGCCCTGCAGGTTTCTTGACGCCACAGTGAAAGAAAGTTAAATTTGTTATAAAAACAAACTTTCAAAATAATTATGAAAAATCCTTTGCCGTCAATCAATCACATCAGCTTTGAGCTGCAGGGCTGACACTCATTTTAAAAGACAATCCGACTAAAAAGAGACAACAAGTTTGATTTACGATTGTTAAATTATTGTCAAAAATAAATGATTATGTCTTTTTGGGTATTTCTTGATTTCTTAAAACCCAGAGTTTCAAAAGTTTTCAATATTGTTTCTTTCAATAAACCCAGTATGTATTATATTCAAGGATTCCGGTAATTGTATTATTGTTGTATATGCTTATGCAAAACAGGTTGTTTTTATATTATAAAAAATATTGTTGCTGCTAAGCCAATCCAATATCTATTGACAAAGTACATCAATTCTGTTATTTCCAAGAACGTTCTAATTTCCGTTTTTATTGAAAAATTTCCTTATTATTTAAACCATTTATTTCAAATTGTTTTCTTCATATTTGTTTTTGATTCATGTAAATATTGATTCATATCCTATTGTGAATTTATGTGCTTCTATCTGTCGGCTAAAAAACATACGTAATAACGATAATATATATGTACATATTTACTTGTTTATTTATTTATAATTTTGTGTATTCTGTACATTCAATTGTAAAATTTATAGAAAAACAAAAATAAAATAATTTTTCATAAAACCACTTCCATATTTGCCGGAAGTATGGGAAATTGGTGTAATGATTTATGAGAAAAACGTATATAATATAATATGTATTCTAATTGATTTTTGTGTTCAATACTATTTTTTATTTCTAGCTGAGTTCATAGTGGTAAAAATATAATAAATTATACTTCGATTTATTAGTTTTACGATTCCAAGAAACATCTTTCGTTTCAGGTTCTATTTAGAAAACACAATAAACATATTCATTGGTTTTTATATCCCTTAATTTATAATAATTTTTTTTAATTAATTTAAGTCAATTTATAAACCAACTATATATTTTTTAAAAACCAATCTACCATTATGCAAATGACTTTATTTTATTAGCCTCCTCCCATTCCACCACAAAACCATAAATATCCATAATCATAATGATTGCAATGATAACAATCATCATGGCTAATGCAAACATTATTGAAATAATTTAATTTAAAACAATAAATTTTATTTTTGTTTGAAAAAATTTTTTTCATTTTTATTTATTAAAATTTTTAAATTTTTAATTTTGGGTAATAATATTTATTTTGGTTTTGAGTATCGATTTTACGTTTTCATATTTGAACTTTTGGAATTCAGCGGTATTTGTGTTCCATTTGGTTTTTCGTTTTGGTCAGCTGGAAAAGAATTATTGGTTAAGAAAATGTTATAAATTGTATTTGAAATCAAAATTAGTTGACGTCAAATTTGAAATTAATTGTAAGCGTTTCATTGACAAAATTTGTTTAGCTGCAAGCTCAAATCTCAATAAGGTATTACGTTGCTGGTTCTCTTCGTGCCTACGCGCCTGAGTTTCAGTTGAAGTACATTTTTGGTAACGAAAAGGTCCAGGTGCTCGGTGGGTCACCATCTAACAGTCCAGTTCCAAGTATAGTTTCTTGAATACCTAATAACCTAGAAAGGCAGTTTTGTCTCTTTGAATTACAGAGATATGTATGTGATCCCGTTATTGCATGTGATCCCGTTATTTGTCTTTTAATCATGGGATGAATTTTTGACAAAATTTATGACAAATTCATTGAAAAGCAAATTTTTAATTTTTGACAAAATTTATTGGTAAATTAAAAATTGTAAAATGTGGTTTTGACACAGTGGCAAACTCCTGACCAATCGAAAAAAAAATTTAAAGAAAAAGTTTAGTTAGTGTTAAATATCCTCAGCTACTGCTTTGGTATAAGCACATCTGTAATGAACACTGAACCTGCTAGTGAGCCACTAGCAGGAAGCAAATGGGAAGACTGCGTGCCTAGCGGGGTGTATCTGGAAACGTTCAGCCCCGTGAATCCGAGTACGAATATCTACCCTTGTCCAGCACAAATAAACTTGTCCAGCACAAATAATATGTATGAATGATGGTAGTTGGGATAGGGGTGGTACAGTAGACGTGAGTAATAATTTATGAACTGGAGAATGGCTCCTACACAAATCACTAATTACTGTATTAGGTGGGCTGTGGCTATTTTCTAGTTATACAAATCCCAAGAGGTGTTGTCAGAACAATCTCACTCTATCGGCAAGTGAGGAAGAAGAGGCTTTTACTGAACCACATGCAAATCTTCAGATGCAGTCTGACAAAGGGCCTCATTGGCCCATCAGTTTGACATAATTCATTGTGTAACTTGTTAATTATCAGGGTGTTTACTGTGCTGAGAGAGATAAATTAAACTTTCTTCATATCTTAAAAGTTCCTAAAGGTGGTAGGGATGGAAATGATTTTTGTTTTAGGTTTTGTCAACCTTCAATGTTGATTTTGTCCAAAACGTTTAACAGTGAGTTAAAGACAACTAAACTCTCGCCATATTGGGAATGTTGAATAAAGAAAAATGCCATGAAAATCAGATAAGTCGATAAAAAATATCCCATTGGACATTTTTCTATAAAATTCATATTGCATAAATTGCAGAATTGAAAATTCTTCAACTGCAAGTAAATTAAAAGGCCCTCTACATGTGATTAAATTTGTGATCTGAACGACCGACACTGAAGCTGACCATTTTTCACGAACTTCAAACTTGACAAACAAGTTGTATAGGTAAATTAAAAATTCAAGATTTTTTAGAAAATTTTTGAATTGTTTGATTTGAGAGGGCTGAAAGAGGGCAATCTGAAAGATGTTTGTAATTGCATATTCAGGATAGATTTGAAATCAAATTGGAAGAGAACTGCTCTTCTGATATCAACAATTTTATATGTGTTGAAAGCGGTCATTATCTGGGGTCTGGTGGTCTATCTAAATCACACATAAAACTTTGTGCTTACTCGGTTAAAAATGGTAAGAAATAAAAGTTTTAGAAATTTAGTTGTGCATCTCAAACTTTTGACCTGGATGATAACCTATATATTACGAAAAAAAATCAAAAAATTCTTGTCCTAGTTCCATCTTTAAAGATTTTATAACTTAATGTTTTTAACAGTGCTAACTGAAAATTTGGTATGTATTTTTATCTCTGGGGCACTCCAAATGTATTTTGAAAACGTTTTCGTATGTCACCGTGTGGACTTTTGAGTTATTACCTTTTATAATATATTTATTTAATTAAAGTCATGTGTAAATAAAATAACAATAAGCATCTGAAGTTAAATTGTCAAAACCCATTGAAAACATGTATCAAAATCTCATACGCATCGAAGGATGATGAACATGAGCCAGGAAAATTATAATTTCCTTCAATCCTACTTTGAATTGCTATCACTTCGAATAAGTCCAATTATACTTTTTTTTATATAAACTGTCATAAAAAATCTTCGTCAATTGAGATCAAATCAACAGCAAAAATATTAAGAAACAAATAATCGTTCTATTTATTTTTTATTCCACTTTTATTTCATCTCACAAATTAAGGTTCATGTTCCCAATCCTCTAATAATAATAAAACTAAAATATATAAACAATGTAATCAACAATAAATTCTTTAATTGAAGAGAAAAATCAGATATGTAGAGGAAACAAAAAGGATCATGGAAATATAAAAGCTTATCTAACAGGAGGGTTAATTGTGAAAAAATTCATGTACTTATATTAAATTTTGATAAAAAGCTTATGGTGGTGAATTGTGTGTGTTCAATAAATCAACATATTCATAATAATTGCCTAGCCACTTAAACTTTTTTTATGCTTTTAGAATTTTCAATCAAATGTGTAGCAAATCCACTGTAAAAGTCTGTTTAAATTATTTTTTATATATAAAAACTTGCTTATCAATTATTACTAGTGTGAGGAAAAACCAAAGAAAGCTCCATAAAAAAGGTATCGACAAACGATAATCTCTGATAACAAATTGAATTATCCTATCCATCTATTTTGCTTCTTGTTGTGTTTCGGCAATTTTTTTTTATGTGTTTGTTATATTTCATCCCAAAATATAATAAAGAAAATGGTTTTTTGAGAAAATGAAAATATTGACTTTATTCAATTGATATGATATGATACTGAGTGAAATAATAATTTGAGGAAAATTCTTTTTATGATATCTTTTTTTATTATGACATGATGAGGATTGAATCGTGTATGGAGGGATTGGATGTCTTTATAAAAATAATTGATGAGAATCGATACAATCTGCATGATTTTATCATCGAATTTATTGTTTGACTTCTCAAAGCTACCATGACAACGACTTTATTATTCCAAAATACCTACCAGGTTCAATTGATAAGAGTGTCCATGGAACCTTATTTCTATTTAGATATTTCTTTAATTTCTAGTTTTAAATGTAATAAATATTACATCCATTAAAATCATATGCCAGTGAGAAAAATTTGTAACAGTTCTAGCCCGTATTATCATCCCAACCACAACATTATCCTTATAACTCTAATTTATATTATTATATCCTTATTTTTATATCCTTATCTCTTGACGAAACCAAAGATTCCAAAATTTATGAAAAACAAACAAAAAAATATATATAAAGCATCATTTCGTGAGCTTATTGAGTAATAAGAAATGTAAACCGAACCCAAAAATATATAAGGAAAACGAAACAAAATAAAATAAAAATAAATAAATAAAATAAGAAAATGATATGGGTTTTGCTTAAATGTCTTCAAAGTCTTACATACATGTTTTATTGAAGATAAAAGATATACAATAAAGCCATTCGAACTAAACCATCTAACACAAAAAATATAGGATTTTACCAGGAAACTAAAATAAACAGGATATACGAATAGAATCAGGATTTTGCGAAATATCATGGTATAATGGAAAAAGTATCAATTCATCTGCTCTCCTGGTATCAACATTTAAAGATGGCTTATATTGTACCCATTCTGTTATATGTACTTGTGAAAGTGGTAAATAGTAGTTTGTGATACTTTACCACAAAGTACTTGTTTCGGGACGTGACTGAATTTTTAGCAGACAGACAATGATGAAATTGCAGATTTGAGACACTCTAATTTTAACATGATTTCCAGCAGTTAATGTTTTGTATAGTATACTAGCTGGACCCGGCCACGCGTTGCAGTGACTTAGTTTGGTTGAATATAAGAAATAAAGAAAACAAAACACTCACCTTTCTAATATGTTTTATTTCATAATACTTGAGGGTATAAAATGTTTTTTGTTGATCCATTGACTGTGTGGATATAGAGATTGCCTGGTTTGCCAACTCTAGAACACGTAACATATAATTGTCCATGTGAGAAACAATCGTTATCTAGATCTAAACCACATACTTCCAATGTTTGGCCCTGAGCTTTGTTGATGGTGATTACAAATGCCAATCGAATTGGGAATTGCAATCTTTTAAATTGAAATGGCATATCCTTTGATCATGGGTATGCGAAGAATGAGGACATCTTCGCTTTTGAAAGGTCCATTCAAGATTGTTGCTCCTACTACGTTGCTCAATAATTTTTTTCTGTGAGTCGCGTGCCATTGCAAAGTTTTGGCTGATTGATATTACGCAACATGATGATTGGCACGCTGATTTTTAATTGTAGTACATGTGGAGGCATCCCTGGTAGATCAAGTGAATTCGAAAATTCTGTTGGATAGCTAACTGCTTCATCTGCTTCCATGACAGTTTCTACAGACTTGTATGTGACTTCCTCGCTTTGAATATTAGACAGAATTAAATTGTTAAGTTCATTGACGTCTTTGTTTTTGGCCGCAAGAATGATTCGTTCACTCAGCCAATCGTGATTCTTATGATTAATTTGAATATCAGGAAATACGTTTTCAATTAATTCCTCTTTTGACGACACTAAATTGCAGAAGTTATGAGGCAATTAAATTCGTCCAGTTGTTAAATCAACCGGCACCTTCCCGTCACCAATTCTCAGCAATTTATATGAGAATATCTCAGCTGATTTATCTTTTTGGAGGAGAACACGCATGTTTGTAGATAATTTTAACCTTTTCACGTATCGCCACAAAGTAAAATATTTCAAGCAAGCATTTATTTCATCTGCTGGTGTTGATCGGGGAACTACAGCTAATGTTTGTCTGAAATCTCCTGCAAGCAATATTAATGCATTTTCAAATAGTCTGGTATTTCCACGCAAATCTTGCAATGATCGATCAAGCGCTTCAAGTGATTTTTTGTGCGCCATTGTGCATTCATCTCAAATGATTAGTTTACATTTCTGCAATACTTTTCCCATTCCTGATCCTTTGGAAATGTTGCATGTGGGCGTTTCAATGAATTGCATGTTTAATGGCAATTTCAAAGCGGAATGAGCAGTTCTTCCATCTGGTAGCAATGTCGCAGCTATGCCGGACGACAGCTATGCCCTTAAATGTAACAACAACTTGGGTTGTATATAAATTATATTTCTTCTTTTAATTTAATTCAAGTTTTAACTTTATTTTCATTTTAGGATCAAAATTCGTAACAATATTTATTTTCCTAAATTTCTAAAGCAACCAATTTTTTTTTCTATATTAATTTATTTAAAACATTTTGTTTTTCAGTTGTGTTTTGTTATGAGGATGTTTTATCAGTTGCGACTGTGATTTCTACGTTTTCACCCAACAATATTATTCATTATTACTAAACTTAGATTACGAACGCATCATTTTCGATGTTTGTAATAATGATAATACGAGAATCCGACTGATAATTTGAGGAGTTGTAAATACGGAGTTGTCAAAAAAATGTTAACGAGGTGACATTAAAATTTTAAGTAGGTGGCATTTTTGTTTGGGTTTTCATAAAATAAATAAATAAAAAGATAAATATGATGTGATACTGTTTGTTACTTGTTCTTTTTTAAACTATTCATTGTTGTTTTTGTTTGATTTATTAAAAACCACCAGTGATCGTCTTTAAAAGAAGAAAATACCCAAAATTAAGGAAAATAAAACAGATAATCGTAAATATATGTTCCGTATTTAATAAATAATAATTATAAGTAACAAATTTAATTATTTTGAACCTTAGAAATGATAATTATTTAAAAACGTTAAAATTAGTGTCTTGTATAAATTAATAACTGTGTGTTGCAAATTTAGTTATTTTTTAACCTTAGAAATGATAATTAATAAAAACGTTAAAATTAGTGTTTTGCACAACGGTGCCTTTTTGTTTTCTATTTTACTAATAAAGAAAAAAAAATTAACATTTTTGCGAAGAAAAAGTGTTTGTTTTTTTTTTGAAGAACTTGATTTAAAATTTATTTAAAAATTGAAGTGAATGAAATTTCCTTGTTCGTCACAATATTTTTGGAATATTTTGATTTTGTCCAGTTTTGATTTTGTTTTTGGAATATTTTTACAGTATTGAAAGTTATTGGGGTTTGTTTGTTTTTTTTGTACAACAAAGACAAAAAGTTGAATTTGAAAACAAAAAATAGACAGTTTAAAGAAATATAAACCTCTCGAGACTTATTGGATGTACTTTCTTATACATTTATTGTTATAAGAATTTTGTTCCTTTTGGTTGATATTGCAAGTTTATCGACTAATTGTATCACCGGCAAGAACTGTCGCTTCCTGTATTCGAAATTCATCAAAAGCTGTTTATAATAGTAATAACCAATCATCCATTGAGGAGAGGAGGAGAATATACCCAAAAGAAAATTGTTAAACAACAAATTTATCACCGATGGGACGCAGAAGTGATTTTTAGTTTAAAGGAGTGGAACGAAGAGTATCGTTTGCTTTATTTAACATCAATAGAAATACCGTGTTCATTGGAAAGATTATTACCTAGTAAAACAAAATCACCGCGATTCTTTGTGTTACACCATCCAAGATTACAACGATTGCATTAAGCTGGATGGGATGACCAGTTAATTGCCAAAGAATAAGGAGTGGGATCTGGGCCAATATGAGGTGGGTCACTTTTGCAGTTTTTCTTATATTTGTTTTGTTTACATATGGTGTTATAACCTGATAATATGTGTATTAAATAAATAAAAAATAATAATGGGGTGACGTGACGGTCGCAGTTTCTGCGTTATTGGGGGTCGCCAGAGTCCTTTTTCTCCTTTTTGTTTTCTTCTGATCTGAATTCTTTTCGAAATACGCGCACACTGTTTATTTGTGCTGGGGTGGCAGGTACACTTCCTCAAACCCACATGATGAAGCAAGTTCAGGGTTATCAACCTCGCTAGGTGCGCGGCCTGCCTCTGCTGATCAATTGGTGTTTCCAATGGGCTCAGTTCTCCATTACAATTTGATGTATCGTATTGCTAAGTACACATCTGTTTGTAATAGTACATTATGATGCTAGGACGTAAAGCTAAAGATTTTAGACGTATGTGGTTTACACCGACATTAAGTCCAAAATAGCATATGTCCGTGCGTCATATACTATTTTTTATTCGCCGCTAGCAAAATAAAAAATTGTTTATTCTAAATCAAGTTATAATTTTGCATACATTTTGAAATGAAAATATGTTGAACAAGTAACCTTTGACAAAATAGTTGTTATTTTTTTCAAAATAATTGTATAACTATGGCAACAAATAATAACAATAACTTTAATAATAACAATAACTTTAACTAATAAAGTAAAAAAAAAAAAAAAAAAAAATTGGATTGTGAGCTTTTGTATTTTAAGGTTGCTTTGATAAAAATTTCTGTTTTTTATAGAATTTAAACAAATACAAATGTTTTTTACTTTTTTGGACGTAACTATGACAACAAAATATTAAAAGGTTAAAAAGTGACACTTTACGGCGGCAAATCACAGTAATAAAGTACCACTTTAATATGTAGGCGAATAAAAAATATATTTTGAGAAAATCATAATTCAAGTAATTTTTTGTTTGTTATTTTATTTCTAAATTTATTTGGTTGCCAAATAATTTATTTAATTTTAATTGTATATTAAATTACGAACAAAAAACGCTTAGATTAAACGATTTTCTCAAAACTAACTTTCACAAAACACCTATGTTTATATATATATGATTTTTGGAAATAGGCAAGCATAATATTTTTTTTCTTTTGAGATTTGAGTATGTTTTCTGAATTATTTACACTTTAGGGCGTAAAATAGTATTTTATACATTTTTATTTCAATTGGAAAAAAAGCCTGCGTTACACCCGATTTTTGAATCCTAAAATTACATTTAACGGTGTAAAATATTTTATATGCGCCTACATATTAAAGTGTTACTTTATGACTGTGATTGCAGCCTTAAGGTGTCACTTTTTAAGGTACAAACAGAATGAGTCCGCTATGTTCTGTTTATTTTTTATCCGCTTTATTCCGTTTGTTTTTTAAAACACAATACAACCGCTCCGTTCTAACTATCCAAAAATTTATATATTATTACATTGGTCTGAAAGACCTAAGTATTACAGTCATGAGCCAAGAGTGAAATTCTTACCCCACTTTTTTTGGCATTTCTCGACGTTTTAAGACCTACTGATTTTAAGAAAGTAAACAAAAAAAATGTTTGTCTGTCTGCCGGCCGTCATTACCTATGAAATCTAGAAAAAAAATTTTTGGTTTCTAAAAATAGGTATACTCTATGGACAGGTCCGAAAGGACTGTTCGATAACTGTACCGGAAGTGTGTCAAAAAAATCATTAAGTGTGTCAAAAATAGCAAATTTTCATATTTTTGGCTTAAAAAAACGTTTATTTTAAGTGATTACGAGTAGGAACATTGAATTTGGAGAAATCTTGATGGTAGGGATTGTTATGTGAAATCAAAAACTAGATTATTACATTAGAAATTTGTCGAAAAAATGTTGTCAAGTGTGTCAAAAGAAAGATTTTTATTTATTTATTTATCCAATTTTTTGGAAAAAAATAAAATTAATTATTTTTTTGTATGACATGAAATTTTATTATTTAATAGACTATAGAGAATTATGGTATTATAAGTTTGTCAAAAAATGTTGTCAAGTGTGTCAAAAGAAAGATTTTTATTTATTATTTTACTCAATTTTTTGTAAAAAAAATAAAATTAATTTTATTTGTATTGAAAATTTTATTGCATAAGTTTGTCAAAAAATTGTTGTCAAGTGTGTCAAAAAAATTATTTCCTTTATTTTTTAACCAATTTTTTGGAAAAAAAAATTAGTGGTTCGTATGACGTAAATGTAATTGGACATGGAAATTTTTGAATTTGTTATAGTTTTTGAAATATTTTTGGAATTTTGAAAAAAGTTTGTTTGATTTTGTAATAATTTTTGCAATAATTTTAGAATTTTAAAAAATTTTAAATTTTTGATTTTATCATAATTTTTGGAATTTTGAAAAAAGTATCAATTTTTGATATTGTTATAATTTTTGCAATATTTTTAGAATTCTGGAAAAAGATCGAATTTATGAATTTTAAGGAACTTTTGTAATATTATTAGACTATAGAAAAAGTTTAAATATTTGATCTTATTCTAATTTTTGGAATATTACGTAAATGTAATTGAACATGGAAAATTTTTGAATTTCTTATAGTTTTTGAAATATTTTGTAAATTTTGAAAAAAGTTTGTATTTTTGATTTTGTAATAATTTTATTATAATCTTTTTAATTTTGGAAAATGTTTAACTTTTTGATATTGTTATAATTTTTGCAATATTTTTAGAATTTCGGAAAAGTTTGAATTGTTATGAATTTTTGGAATATTATTAGAATTTAGAAAAAGTTAAAATATTTGATTTTATTCTAATTTTTGAAATTTTGAAAAAAGTTTCAAATTTTTCATTGTTATAATTTTTGTAATGTTTTTAAAATTTTTGAAAAAAGTTTTAATCTTTGATATTGTAATAATTTTTAAGGATATTTTTAGAATTTTGAAAAAAATTTGATTATATTGAACTTTTACAATATTTTTTAATTTTGAAAGAAATGTGAATTTGTGATTTTGTAATATTTTCTCGAAACGCTAAATGGAGAGGTTTTTGAGTAGTTTGCTGATTCTATAATCTTTTCACTAAATTATGTTAATTTATGATCTGTTATAATTTTCCGACAACGTATTGATGTTTCGTGTTAGTTTTGTAATACATATCTAAACAGAGATAAAAAATACATGTACTTTAACAAAAAGTTATGTTTGATATGCATCGCTGCCCAAAACTAAAAAGCATGTCCTCATAAAAGTTTTTTTACCGAAAACTAGATCTAAATCCTTAACCCAGACCGAAGTCTTGATATCTCAGAGCTTGAGATTTCAGCTCCTCCATATTTTTTATTTATATTCTTATTTATTACTTTATATGTTTGGTAAATTATTTTTAAATTCTCTGAAATTTATTGAAATCTGTTCATTGATATAAATATGTTAAAAAATTAAACAATATTTGAGGTTTTTTCGTTTGAAATATTTGTTCTTTTTTGTTGTCATATAGTTATACGATTTGTTTTGAAAAAAATAACAAATATTTTGGTCAAAGGATACTTATTCAAAATATTTTTATTTCAAATATATAAAATTTTTATTTTTAATTTGGATTTGGATTAAACTTTTTTTTAAAAATATTTTCCTTGCGGCGAATAAAAAACAGTATATAATTAATGCACGGACGTAAGCAATTTTTTTTTCCGGCTGGCGGATCGATTCGCAAACTCCACATACGTCCAAAAACCTTAGCTTTACGTCCTTGCATCATAATGTACAATTTGAGTTGGCGGATTATATCCGGATTTTATGTTTATATTTTGATATAATCTTTTTTTAATACAGTTATTACATCGAAGATGGCGCACTTTAGTTTGTATTTAAATATCTTAAATTTGTTAAATAAAGTATATAATCAACAATTAAATAAATATTTAATAAATTTTGTGAATTTTTTACAAAAACTAGTGTGTATTACTAGCGCAAACTGCGTTTCCAATACTGCTTACTCTCTTGTTTGGAAAACGCGTTCGCACTACCTAGCCTAGTAAATATTATTGTGCATTATAAATATTTTTTTCTATTTTGCGTCTAAAATAAAGTCATTTCGATACCCAAATGCGTATCGAAATGGTCTTCATTAAGATACGCAAAGTTTTGTTTTTCAAGGTTGGTCACATTGGTCATACAAACGTCAGTGAAAGTTAAAACGAATAATTATATAAATAAAATTATTCTTATTAATTAATCTTATTATTAAAAAATTATCTAAATTAGTGTTAAATATTTTAATTAATTAAAATAATTAGTAATAATAACAAAATATCAAATTGACTATATTTTAATAAAATACACATTTTATGAAAGCTAGTTTTGCAACAAAAAAATATATAGAAATATGATGAAACGCAGAGCTTAATATTTTGAATTGAAATTTTTAGAAATTTTCTTTAAAACATTAAAACATAAAAAATATTTTTTAAAATTTCAAGACAAAAAATGCAAAATAGAAAAAATAGTATAAAAAACTCGTTTCATAAGACGTTTTATCGCACTTATCCTTTAGAAAACTCCCCGCTGCGCGGGTCGTTTTCTAAACAGATTGCGTGCGATAAAATCGTCGATTATGAAACTAGTTTCTTAATATACTATTTCGTTTTTGTTAAATGCGTAGGTGAAGCATTTTTTTTTAAATATCTTAACACCAACTGTTACCATACTATTTAAAAAGAATAAAAATTAAGTTAATATTAGCTGTGTTCGATGTGCTCTGAAACAACTGAAAAATTGTATGCAATCGTTGTTGTTTTTTCAATTATTTCAGTTAAATCAAACACACCATCACTAGGGACGAAAGTAATTTATATAGGTTTTTTTATCACTGGTGGCGAAAAAGGATTTTTCGATGGCTATGAACAAACACCGTAAGTAAATTTTTTAAGTTGGGTAGTAGAAAAAATATTATTTCGCTTTACATAATATGTGAAACTGGTTAAAATAAACATGAATTTTTGCTAAGGTTAAACGAGGAATTTTTTCATACTCTTTTGTGTTGGGTAGCATAATAGTAGCTAACTAGAAGCAGATTTGAAGGTCGTGAGATTGATTACCAAATGAGACCAACTCATTTAACAGTAACGTAACCCAATACTAAACATATCAAAATCTTAGAGTCAGAAGTTTTAATCCCTTTATTTTTCATATTTATCATGTCCAACGAATAGTTCAAAACAGTCACATTAGGGATAGTTGAAATTACTTAGAACGTGGCAAGTCGATTATGTGGAAATTATTGGATACTCTAGGTGAAATATTTCCAGACATATAGTGTTTAACAATATTACAATATTTGTTATAATATAATTTAATAGACGACAAAAATCAAATAAATTCTATTAACTATTCATAATTCTAGCAAATAAGCACATCGTTGAAAATAATGGAAAAACACCTCAAGTAAAACAGATTTCAAATAAAAGCAATACTATTGTGTTCGTTCTAAATTCCATTATTTCATTTTCCGTCTTCTTACATTTTTACTTCAACCAATAAAAATAAAAAATAAAATGAAAATCAATAAGATTTTCTTTTCTTTTTCATTTTGAATAGTTGAACTTTCAATCAAACAATAATATTATATAAATGAAATCTAAAAATATTTTCCTGATTTACAATAAACAAAATAATATATAAACATTAAACATATAAGGATCAAAGAGATTTTTTTTTTCTAGGTTTCCTTTTTATGTTTTTCTTTACTCGGTGTTTTTTTTTATTTATTTTTTTTTTTCAAAACAACACATATATGCACACATCCACACATCAAAGGAAAATGATTCCCTACCACAGTTTTCATTTTCCAAACAAAATTTATGATTTCAATGGAGAGAAAACAGAGCAAATATGTATATGTACTACATATTTCTGAAATTTATTGTTGGATTCTCGCCACAATTTGTCATATATTTTTTTACTATTGACTGATATTATTGTATTTCGTTGACATGCAAATTCTATTGTAAATAAAAGTTTAATTTTCTAAAATTGTTTTATTTATGAGATAAAAAAAAGTTCAACAAGAAAATAACGAATTGTTAGAAAACAAGAAATTGTTAGAATGAAGTGAACAACATAAAATAGGTAAATAGTTTTTATTTATTTATTTACTACAGTTGTTTATTTTCTTCTTATTAAATTAATTGACATTAGTTTGAAAAATGAAAATTCTGTCGAAACAATATACTGTTCTTAAAATATTTATTAATTTTTCTCGTGAAACTAGCCTTAGGCTACGGCATAATGTTTTTATAGACAAGTTAAATTAGAATTTTGGTTGCATAAAATTTAGATTATTCTACAGAAATGATTTATTTAACATAAGTGACCAACTTCAATAAGAATTTACTTAATATTTCCAAATCTGTAAACGGTATTTTTATTCGTTGATTTTAGCAATGCTAGCAAGAAAACTTTTATAGAATTTCAAAGTCTTTGTATTTTTACACACTTTTATTTCACTTGATATTTGATAGCTGTGTTGGGTGGAATTTTGTGATCCATTTTTCAGTAACTTCCCATTATGTGATTGATCCCAAATTTAAAAGACAAGTTTGTTGGAGCAGTCAGTACGTGTTTCTAAAAGTTTTAAAGCAAACAACTTTATAAAACTGAAGAAAAAAAATTCAAATTTTTCTTCACTCTAAAAGAACTTAAATAATTGCATGGAAATCCTCATAATCTGATTGACCCATTTTGAGCGTAGGAATTTCGGTAATACTGTGTATATCATTATAATCATAGACATCATACATGTTTGTGTCATTTTTATATGTATAAAACGCCTTACATTATAAAAATGAATATATAAAAAAATCGAAGTAGACCTTTATAGACCTTTTTTCTTAAACTTAAAATCGTTATTTTGGTGTATTTGACAGATTACATACAGCAATGATAATTAGAAATCAGTTATTATGTATGAAAATATGAAAATCCATAAGATCTGAATGTCCCATTTTCTACGTTGGAATTTCGCTCATACTGAGTATATCATTATAGTATATGACATATTACACATTTTTGTCATTTTTATATCGAAAAATCTTTTTTGTAAAAATCTTAAATTGTAATAATAAATGAGTATAAAACAATTACGTACTAAAATTATACACTGGATGTTTAAATAACATAATTACAATTGCAATCAATTGCTACATTCAACTACATATTCATAGTAGTAACCACAGAAAAATAAACTATAAGAAGCATAACAGGTCGTTCAATAAGTCCGTAGGATAAGTAAAAAAAAAACAACATTTTGACAAAACTCGATTTTTTTTATTCAACATAGTTGCCTTCGAGGGCGATACAACGAGTATAGCGATTTTCCAACTTTTCTATACCACTTTTATAGTACGATTTCTCTTTCTCGTCAAAATAGGCCTCAGTTTCAGCGATTACTTCATCATTGGACTTAAATTTCTTTCCAGCAAGCATTTTCTTGAGATCTGAAAACAGGAAAAAGTCGCTGGGGGCTAAATCTGGAGAATATGGTGGGTGGGTAAGCAATTCAAAGCCCAATTCATTCAATTTTGCCATCGTTTTCATCGATCTGTGACACGGTGCATTATCTTGGTGAAACAACACTTTTTTCTTTTGCAAATGTGGCCGTTTCTTTGCGATTTCAGCCTTCAATCGATCCAAAAGTTCACAGTAATACTCGCTGTTGATGGTGGTTCCTTTTTGGAGATATTCGATGAATATTATTCCGTTCGTATCCCAAAATACAGACGCCATCACCTTACCGGCCGACTGTTGCGTCTTTGCTCGCTGTGGATTCGGTTCGTCGACTGCTGTCCACTCAGCTGACTGTCTTTTGGATTCTGGTGTGTAATTGTGAAGCCATGTCTCATCCATTGTCACATATCTACGATAGAATTCCCTTTTATTGCGGTTTAACAGTGCCAAAGACTCCTTCGAAGTATCGATTCGTTGTTGTTTTTGGTCGACTGTGAGCTTACGCGGCAGCCAATTTACACAGAGCTTTCGCATACCCAAATGTTCATGTAAAATGGTAAAAACACTACCATCTGCTACCTTTACAATGTCAGTTATTTCGTGCACCTTCAATTTGCGATCGTTCATAACCAATTTGTGGATTTTTTTTATGTTTTCTGGAATATCAGCCTCATTTGGGCGTCCACTGCGCTCTGCATCTTTTGTGCTGGTACGACCACATTTAAATTCAGCCATCCACTTCTCTACCATTTGTCTCGATGGAGCAGAGTTTGGATAATGTTTATCAAGCCATTGTTTGGTTTCCACTGTATTTTTTTTCATCAAAAAGCAATGGTTTATTAAAATTCGAAATTCACTTTTTTCCATTTTTTTCAAAAACAAAAGTTGCTTCACACAAAATGCTATAACTCACGAATAAATAGTCAGATTGCTGTCAAATTTATACACGTATCGTTTGAAGGTTAGTACTAAATAAAAATCATATGGAAAAAATTCTAGTAACGCCATCTATGTGTCATCCTACGGACTTATTGAATGACCTAGTAGATTTTGATAAAAGCATTAATTTCTTTGCAATTGTTTAGAATAAGTATCTTGATTTAGTCAAATAAATAGTTGACTACATTGGTTTTTTATTATGAATCAAAGCAACATGCTAAGTATTGAATCTCACCACTTAACTCAATAGATTTGAATATCCCCAGAAACCATGTTGAACGTGTTTCTTTTTTTTTATACATTCAAAATGATTATTTAACGACTAGTTCTGAAAAAAAGTAGGGTTAGCAGGTAAAATACAACTTAGCAGCAATTGGAACGCAGTCTCAGAAGTGAAATAACACTAATATTTTTAAATAAGTACTGTCCGTACTATCTAAATAGCATACTGTCCATTTTAAAAGTAGATATTTCTTAAATATTTTTCGTATAGGCTTATGGACTGATGGACAATGTTGTCTTCTTTCACAGAGATCAAAGTAGTGGTGTTGGACGTGGTCGTGAATATAGCAGTTGGAATAGTGACACAATAGATCAAGACACCTTTGCAAATGAGTGTTCTATTTTGAAGGCTTTATGTTATAGTTTTGAATACAGTAAAAAGAATTTGCGAATAAGGCGAAATGAGATTCTTCTTCTTCTTCTAGTAATTGGTAAACGAAAAACTCGTATATCAAAAAATACAACAAAAATGTTTAATTTTTACGATGGAAACAAAGGTGAAAAGTCTAGCATTAAACATATATTATATTGCATTCTTTCTGTCTTATATGATAGAATAAACATGACAAATCAAAATAAAAAAAGAGAAACATTTATATGTATTTGAAATTTCTTTTGCTTTATATTCTATTTTACCAAAACTAACACTACTTTACAAGCCATGAAGTACACATACATTTACAAGGCATAAGTAGTCGGATATTTTTGACATTTTAGTAGTCAATATATGTAAAATTTATTGACGAAATGTTTTGATGCCGAATTTTAATTATATATTAAAGTGTTTTATAACAGCTAAGTATTAATTCAAAAGGTATAGTGAATAGTGGAATAGTTTTTGTAATAAATAAACAAAATTGTGCCGTGATTATTAGTTTTATTGTAAAACAAAGTTCTAAGGAAGCGATACAAATTTGTGTAAATTTTAAAATAAATTATTATTTCTTATATTATTAAATCTACGTTAAATTAGAATAAGTGTGCTAAAAGCCATTAATAGCTTCCTAGGTTCATTCAAGTCTAGAATAACAAATTTAATAAATTATTAAACAAACCAATTGTAGTGGTTTTGTGATTAAAGATATTTATATATATAACGTCTCGACAGTGTATGGTTCCAAGTAGAAAAGCAAAACTATGTTAGGTCTCAACTCTCAACCATCAATTCATACTTTTGTATTTCCAAAGGATAAGGATTTGTTTGAGAACTGAATTCGTATAATTCATAGAAAAAGCGACTGTAACCCTACAAAATACTCTGTATTTTGTGCGCTGCATTTTCAAGGAGACTTTATTAAACGAAAAAATTAAAAACTATTCTGTTTATAATTGTAGCTTTTTATTATATTTCTTATATTTTGTAACATTATTTCATTTATTAGTATTTACGCTTTTATGTGTTGGATATATTTCTGATCATTTATTTGCTGGGGCAGAGAACCAAGTAAAATTGCTTTCATCAACACATCAACATGAACTCCATCAACATCGACTTTAGTTCGAGCAATATTCAATTTTAGTACATATATGAATTTTAATTATACTTATTTTATTTTTTTATTAAATTATTTTTGAAACTGTTTTACTTTTAAAATATAAAGCTTTATCAGTCACAATTAAAATTATATATTGTAAACAAAAACCAGTGTTTATAACAATAAATATGAGTTTTCATTTTCACCAACTAAAATATTTTAATTTGTTATTTTCAGTTTCTCTGAATCCTAAGAGCAAAAATTATTTTATTTGATTTAAAGGTAGCTTGAACAGGTATGTTTTAACACGGAATTTGCCTGCTTTATCCCAGTTTTCAAAATTACAATTTTTAAAGATAAATGCATCATAAATATGAAAAACAAATTGCGAAAAATCTGCAGTGGTCAAAAGTTAAAGGCAGTCAAATTGTTTTATGTTACAGTTATAGTAAGATACAGTTTAATCAGATAAATAATCATTCAAAAACTCTAAAACGCTCAAATTAAAGTTTGACGCCCTATAACTCTTAACCTCGCATTTCCGCACAATTTTTTCATAAATATGATCTACTTATATATAAAAATCGCCTTTTTGTACACCTTCAACTCTTGTTGTTGAATTGTCTTTATTCATTGTTGTTCATAATGTATCTCTGAGATTGTTCCCATTCCCAAGGAGTTTTTAGATCGAAGAAGAAGTTTGGGCTTCTCGTAGTCAAAAGCGAGACAATCGGCCACCCTGTTATTGATGTCCCTCTTTTGGCCTTTAGAAACATGCATATTTTTATTATTATCGTGGTACAGGCGAATCCGAACATAACACAAATTCAAAACTTTCAAATTCAAGACGTATCTGTACATTTTCATCTATATTAATCTCTAACCATTTTTTCATTACTTGAAAATTTATAAATGTTCCTGATTCTGATAATAAAACATTAATCGATATTTAGGTGGTGAGTTGATTGTGCCATTTGAAATATGTAGATCTGATAAGGCTAGTAAAACGACTACATCAAGATGTTTTAACTTTCCTAAAAAAAATCAGATATGTATTTGCATATCTTAAAATAATAGAAAGCAATTTAGGGTGCTTTTTTTTGGGGCAACAATTCTTTTTTTCTGGTGCCCCACCGAAATTTTGTTGGAAATACCCAAGAAAACGTCCTCCTAAAATATGAGCCCTCAAAATTAATGTTTAGCACTCGGCATTTGCGTTTGAATATTTTCCATACAAAATACATGTAAACTTTAGTGTTTTTTTAAAAAAAAATTACAGCTCAGCGGCATTTTATACTATTTGAAAATGGAAAAAAGCAACTAACTCAGGATTAAATTATCTACAAAAATGCTTATGGAGATGTAACTGTAACTTACACCGGTGACACAGTACAGATCACAAAATTAAATTTTATATGAATTTCTTGTTCTTTTGTTTTTATTTCATAAATTGTAGTTAATTGTAGTTAATTAAGTTTCCTACAAAAAACTCATAAAAACCTAATCTCTATGATTGATATTTCTCGAGATAATAAACATTTATTATTTTAGAACTTGCGGTCTTCATAAATTGATGACGAAAATCTCTTAAAACATCCATTTTAATAAAAGCTTATTATCTCGAGAAATATCAATCATAGAGATTCGATTTTCATGAGTTTTTTGTAGGAAACTTAATTAACTACAACTTTGTTATTGACATTTTTCCTGTAGCTTTAGCCATTTATGAAATGAAAACAAAAGAACAAGAAATTCATATAAAATTTAATTTTGTGATCTGTACTGTGTCACCGGTGTAAGTTACAGTTACATCTCCATAAGCATTTTTGTAGATAATTTAATCCTGAGTTAGTTGCTTTTTTCCATTTTCAAATAGTATAAAATGCTGCTGAGCTGTGAATTTTTTTTTTAAAAAACACTAAAGTTCACATGTATTTTGTATGGAAAATATTCAAACGCAAATGCCGTGTGCTAAACATTAATTTTGAGGGCTCATATTTTAGGATGACGTTTTCTTGGGTATTTCCAACAAAATTTCGGTGGGGCACCAGAAAAAAAGAATTGTCGCCCCAAAAAAAAGCACCCAAAGGAAGCATATTGACTAATGCTACTTATATTTAGTAATCCTAAAGTAACAAAATGTAACTACTAAATTAATTAACCGGAAAATTGTATTATTTTCGAAATTCTCATTTATATATTGAACTGGTGCTAATTGTACTTGTATAATAGGAATTTTAGATTGTTTATCTATTGCGTGTAAGGCTCCAGTTATAGTGACCTATAAATATACAACTTAATAGGGAAAAATCGTATAACAATTAAAATATTTACTTCAAACCCATCCGCGAAAACTGATCCTAATATTTCAGTTAAAGCTGAATCACGTTTAAGTTTATTATTTGTAATATCTTCAATTATATAGTTTAAATCTTCAGAAAATTTCGGAAAATATCCAGGGATAGTTTCTTGTGTTAATATTGTTAACAATACGGCATATGCTAGAACGACAAATAATAGAATTAATAGGAAGTCTTAGCAACTAATGTTTAGAAAACATTATAACCAGTCCTCCAGACCAAATTTCCCGAAACTGTGATATGTTGTTTATTGTTATATGTTGTTTATTATTATATATTGTTGTTTATTGTTATATCTAAAATTAGATAAAATATTATATTTCACGAAAATGTTTTAAAACCAAAATGAAATTTGGTGGTTATGTTCAATGACTTCAATCACCTTTTTTTATATAAAATAATCACTTCCATAAAAAGCTATATATTATGTATATTAATAAACTTTATAAAAAAAACTTATTAAACTTTATTATGTGTAAATTTTATTTTAAATTTCTTAAAATTTTGAAAGAACAACACAAAAAACACAACATAATATTATGGAGTTTATATTCCCGACTACTTCCATTCATGTATGTGTTAGTGAGAAATTATGTTTCATGGCTTGTAAAGTAGTGATAGTTTTGTTTCAACTGTGTAGTGCAACCAACCGACCACCATAGCTAATATTAAACGTGATTGATCTTCTGTCAAATCGTTTTTTTGTTTGTTTGTTTTCCTTTATTTCTCTGAGAGAGAAACCGGTTTGTCTTCCCAAAGACGTGCATAAATTTTTCATTTGATTCAAAATTGTACAATTATTGCGAGTTTCTTTTAAATCTATAAGAAAAAAACCTACCACAAAAAAATAATAGTTTCTCCCTCACTGCTACTATATAAAAAGAAATAAGAAAAATGACAGATTAGGATTTGATTCTAACCAAATATATAAATTTTAATCTTTTATCTATTAAAAATAAGCTACACAATAATGAAAAGTTGGTCGCCAGCTAGTTTTCATAATATACTTTCAGGATGTATACATAACTTAAATATTTGCACATTTGCATTATAAAATAATAAAATATTCACTATTATAAAATCACTGGAAATAACACAATAAATGTAAAATACTCTCGTAATTATTTTTATTCATTTTATAAAAATTGGCACAACTAAAAATAATAGATTGTACTTTTTGATTCGTTTTAAATTATTTAATTGTTTTTAATTTATAATTTAATACAATGGTTGGTTGTTGTAAATAAACAGAAATGCAAATGGCGAAATGAGAAATTGAATATGACATATTAGCAAACACGATTTCTTATGTCTCCCTTCATACAATTTTAAAGTTATGTTCTCTCTATATTTATATATACTCTAAGAGTGCAACACACAATCGCAGTAACACACAATACAAACAAACAAAATTATTTCTTTTAACGGAATATTTTTTTATATTTTTTTTTATAAGCGATTAATTTTACGTGAACTAACAACTGAGCTATTCAATATATTTTTTTAACTACTAACTTAAGAAAACGTCATTATTTACTCGAGCAGTAATTTTTCTCAACCTAGGTCAATAATAATAACAAAACATTACCTAGGTTAATAATGACAAATGTTCTTTTATTTTGAATTGAAATTACCAAAAAAACATAAACAAATAATAATTGCGTTCCTTTGTTTTGTTTTATTTGAATGAAACTAAACTTCCAGGCTACTTGATATTTTAAGATATTTAAAAAACGAAATGGAAAATGACTAATATCAAAATCTAATCAAAGCAAATATGATAATTAGTGTTAGTAAGGTAAGTGTACAATATTACGGGCTAGTACATTATTCCGTGCTATATCATAAAAAGCTTTAAAATAGGATAAATTTAAGCTTTTGTGAAAAATTTTAGATCATGATACACCCCCTGAATTGCTGAGAATCAATTATTTTGATTTTCTAGCCGGTATTTTTGGTTTTAGGTTCATAAGTCATACCTTGATTGATTGGTCGACGAAAACTTGCTGTTTGAGACAATTCTCTTATAGAAAAGGTTAAGGTATTACTAACATTTTCTTAAGAACATAAAAATTTATCAGTATTTTTTTTCTGTAAAATATTCCTTTTTGTGGATTAATTAGGATTATATTAAACGACTAGCGTTAATAGAATACTGATTTTGTACATTTAAGGTATTAAAACAAGAAAGTTTTCGACGAACGGAATTACGTTCATAATTTATTTGAAATGTCCATAATTCCGTTCTTAGCACGGGATTAGGAAATTGTTAAACAAATTTATTTTGTATTTTATATCAAAGGTAATCATCTACTAAATAAAAATGTAATTTTTAAAAATCAAGAACACTTAAAAAATGTGTCGGAGCTAATTACGGGTCTATATTTTTTAACCAAATTGCTAGAATTAGGAGGAGTAGATGTTAAATTTTCATTGATAAGAAGAAAATCTGGTCTACTCAATAGTTTCTTTAAATCACTCCCTGTTCAATTCAGTCGTTGGTTTTAAATTTTGTTATCATTAGCTTAGAGTTCATGATTTTTACAACACATTTCAAATAAAAATATTTCACTTATTTTTATAATAGGCAGTACCTTTCTAACAAGGAATTAGGGTCAACAAATTTTTAACTTTCCTAATTATGGATTATTCGTCAGTTTGAAGACTTGAAGCCAAAGTAATTTAATCAAATGCATAAAATAAAGGAGACTTCTTCTGGATTATATAAAGATGGAAAGTTGAATCAAGACACCGATGATGTGAATCCGACCATATACGATTTCATTAAAACTTCCGTAACCGTTAAAATAGTACAAAAAATAATACGTGTTTTTTATTTTATGTACGAAACTTGTAAAAAATTAAAAAAAGTCAGACAAGTGCGAATAAAATTCGCTCGTCAAGGGTTCCGTGAATGTAAAAGAACACAATATCAAAAATTATTGACAAAAAGTTGTGTTGTAATGTCCTTATATTTTCAGACCATAGACACATAACAAAATAAATGTTAAATTGTAAATGTCAATAGTAAATTACAATCAAATGTACATTGATCAAAAATGGCAAAAAAATGTTAATTCAGGTTAAATATTATCCATAGATGTTTTTGGTAACTTAAAAAAGATTCAATTACACCAGCTTGTAAATGGATTAAATTTGATTATTTTTTCGGTCAATCGAGTGTTGAAATTTGAGGGGGTGGAAAGGCTACATACTAAAACTATTTTTTTTTAATAACACAAAAACTCTGCATTGCAAAATTCTAAAAAAAATAGTAACATTTCTTAAATTAAGTGCTCTTTCATATGACACCCCACTCATTTGGGTCAAAAATGGTTTTTTTCTCTCCCCACACCCATCCCATAAACACACAGAAATATAATTATTTGAGTCTTCGATATGATATTCATTCAAAATTTACCAATATTCCTGTCTCTGTGAATATTTTCAAATTTTTCAGTCAGTCATCGTCGAAACATCTGAATTTTGCCCTTTCTTATCCATAAAATCTGTGCTGTAGTTTTCATACAAAACTTACCAAATTTCCTAACTCTGTGAAATTTTCCAAATTTTTCTGTCATTTAGTGTCGAAACGTATGGACGGTCTGAATTTTGCACTTTTTCGACAATAACTCAAAAACTGGCCACCGCAAAACTCTAAAAAAAATTTCAAAGGATTTTTAATTAGATGTTCTTTCAAATGACACCCCACTCGCTTGGGTCAAAAAAAGTTTTTTTTTACCCCCTCTACCCCGGCCTTCTAAGCACACAGAAATATAAAATTATTTGAGACTTCGCTATAGTTTTCGTACAAAATTTAGCGAATTTCCTAACTCTGTGAATTTTTACAAATTTTTCTGTCAATCAGTGTCGAAACGTATGGGGGGAGATCGGTCTGGATTTTGCACTTTTTTGACAATAACTCAAAAACTGGCCACCGCAAAATTCTAAAAAAATTGCAACGAATTTCAAATTAGATGCTCTTTCAAATGACACCCCACTCGCTTGGGAAAAAAAGGTTTTTTTTTACCCCCTCTACCCCGGTCCTCTAAACACACAGAAATATAATTATTGGAGACTTCGCTATAGTTTTCATACAAAATTTAGCAAATTTTCTAGCTCTGTGAATTTTTACAAATTTTTCTGTCAATCAGTGTCGAAACGTATGGGGGGGGGGGAACGGTCTGGACTTTGCACTTTTTCGACAATAACTCAAAAACTGGCCACCGCAAAATTCTAAAAAAACTGCAACGAATTCTAAATTAAGTGTTCTATCAAATGACACCCCACTCGCTTGGGTCAAAAAAAGTTTTTTTTTACCCCCTCTACCCCGGTCCTCTAAACACACGGAAATATAATTATTGGAGACTTCGCTATAGTTTTCGTACAAAATTTAGCAAATTTCCTAACTCTGTGAATTTTTCCAAATTTTTCTGTCAATCAGTGTCGAAACGTAAGGGGAACGGTCTAAATTCGCACTTTTTTTACTATAACTCAAAAACAGGGCATCGCAAAATTCTAAAAAAAATTGCTTTGTTTTTTAAATTAAGTACTCTTTCAAATGACACCCCACTTGACCACATTTTAAATAGCGTTTTTTCCCCTCCTCATTTCCACCCCCTTAATAAATCTAAGTATGGAAATATGACACTTTTTTATATTGTTTATTAAAAACGTACTAATTTTTCTATCATCCAAGTACATTTGAAAATTTTCGATCATATAGGTTCCGCTAATCGAGGTAAGAAAACGCGAAAAAAACGTCATTATTCAAAATTATACAAAAAATGGTGGAGTGTAAAATTCCAAAATAAATTTTTATGGAATACTGAAATGAAGCTCTTTCATATGATACCCTACTTGAATCTATAAAAAAATGTATTTTCTCAAAGGTCTCACATCGCGGCCCTGTAAACCAAACGAAAACCACTTTAGTTTTATTTGTATCCGTCATTTCATGTGGACAAATTAGTTTTATACGCATGCCAAATTTCAAGTCCATAGCATTTATAGTTTACGAGATAATCGATATAATGTGAAAAACACGTTTTGCTCCCACCAATAGTGTTCCGTATAAAAAACGGAACCCTAAAAACAGGCAAGCTTGAAGTTGAACAGTGCTTGAACCGATTTGAATAATTTTTTTTTCCTTTTTCATTTATTTTGATTTTCAGTTTTTGATATTCTGATACTTATAAATGAATGTATTAGCAAAGCTATGAATATTTATAAATAAATAAAAAAATAACTAAATAAATAAATAAATAATTTTCTTATAGAAATAAATGAATAAATAAATAAATAAAAAATAAATAAATAAAAAATATAAATAAATAAGTAAACCAATAAATAAATAAATAAAATATAAATAAATGAATAAATAAATAAATATAAAAATAAAATTTTTCTCTTTTCCTAAATATCGGCTTCAATTAAAGACTATTTTATTTTTTCAAATTTTCTCCCAATATTTCGACCTTGCGGGTCATCATCAATTGTATAAAAAAATTTTAGATAAGACAATAACTGGCCCAATAACAATAGCCAATTAATGTTAACCATTAACGGGCCATTGCTTGCCCATTCAAAGTAAACTGCGCTGGCAATTTTTTATAAACGGTAGATTGGCCGATTCATGGTTCCAGTAATGGCACGATAACAATAGCCAAGTAATATTTACCATTCATGGGCCAGTGCTTGGTCATTCAAAGGTAACAATATACTGGCTATTTTCTGTAAACCATAGATCGGCCGATGAATGGTTCTAGTATTGGCGCAATAACAATAGCCAAGTACTGTTAACCATAAATGGGCCAGTGATTGGCCGTATGTCAATGTCTGGCAAAACCTACTTGGGTATGAATTAATGTTTGCTTCAAAAGATCCGACAGTAATATCAATTTGTCAAGAATTATTCGAAGATTACCTAAAACAACTCTGATTTAAAAAAAATAGCAATCATTTTAAAAATTTTCGCAATATAAATAAAAACCGTTTATAACCGCAATATAAATAAGAACCGTCCGAACCGTTTAGCTTATTGGACATGCTGCTTTGATATGACAACCATTACATACTAAAACAGTTACCATTACAGTGAAACGTTTTCTTAGAAAAGCTTTTCTTCCGAACAAAATTTATTTGATCTGTGAACGTCTTGATTGATGTGAACAAATATACAACATAGATATCAAGCTATTTACATTTCAACCACTAATAACAGCAATGCAAACAGTAATTTCATTTAGAAATTGAATTTTATTTCAAAAAATCAATGTAATTATATTATAAATGTATTTTAATGAAATAAACTTTTTCCGTTCAATTTTTGTTTTATGCATTGAATTGCTAATAAAAAAAAAATTATGAAAAGATCAGCGATTTTCAGTTTTTCATCCATTTCGTTTTCTTGGTCTTGTAAAAATTGATTCATCATAGTTTTTTATGCAGAACAGAATTTTTAATTTAACAAATTACTGATTCAATTTAAAAGAATAAAATTTGTTTTTCTATAACAGAAGATCTAGATTCTAGAATCTAGAATCCAGAAAATACAAAATAAGATTATTTGAATTAAATTTATTAATAAAATCAGTTCCTAAGAGAATAATAAAAACTGTTATCTTATCCTCTTTTTTATTCGACATGAAAACAATTATAATAAAAATCTAATATCCTTTGTGCTCAACTTTATTTCCCAAATAACGAATATATAAATTTTCTTATTTCAAAATTTTTCACAAACAACAATAACAAAAAGCACACAAATATAAATTGGAAAACACCATAAATTACATGTGGCTTTAACCGGTGGCACATTAATGGTCTAATATATGTGATAATAACACTGGTGACATATGCTGTCAATGATATTTTCTTGTTTCGTTTGGGATTATTATGTAAAAACCGTTATGTATATATCCTCAATAGATGTGTGTACTGATGATATAAAAATTACAGGGAAATTGTCATTACCATCATCAATTTTTTTTCCAGGCTGTCGTAAATATTCACTATAAAAGTTATCCGATTTTTAAAGTAAAATAAAATACAGGAATAATACATTGGATACATTTTTCATTCTTTCGATTAGGATGAAAGGGAGTGTTTTAAGAGAGCGAATATTTAAGGGTTTACATAGCAACAAAAAAGTTCTATTATAACTGTTTAATTTTCTGCAATCTATTTTCAATCACTTAATTTATTTTATTATCAAATAAATCTTATAGGTGTCTTTTTGGTGAACTTCCTTTACCTCGTGGACCCAGTTTTTCAATAAATCAAAGAGAAAGATACAAAATAATTTTCTTACTTAAACTCAATAGATGCTAATCAACAAAAATTTATTGGAAAGTCCAATTACATAAATTACATAATGATCAAAAAGATTATTTGAATTCTACTATAACGAATAAAAAAGATGTAAAAGGATATAATGAAAAATCGAGCCATAAACCGATTTATAAAAATAAATCGATTCCTCTATTTCGTATATTCGTTAGTTTTTCATTTTTATCACAAAAATCAATTTATTTTAATTTCACAATTTCAATTCCGTTTTCCAATTTTGTTTTCTTTGGAAAATTAAAGGCCAGTTATTGCTATTTTCAATAAATCCTTTTCCTTTTTTCAGTTTAGGTTTATTCTGTATCATTAGATGATATATGAAATGAAATGTCAAAGCAAAACAAACTTTAGATCAGTGTTTCTCAACTGATTTGTTACGAACCAATAAAATTTTAAAATTCTATTGCGGACGTTTTTTAGTATAAAGGCATAACGTATCTTTTGTTTGAGTATATATGTTGTCTCAAATGTTTACGCTTTAGGGCATAAAATAGTAATCTAACACCCTATTATTTCGATAGGCAAACTTTCAGAAAAATAATTTATTTTTACTTTTAATATGAAGGAAAGCATCAAATTTGAAGCAAACATTACATTTGTGAGTATATGAAAGATAATATAATTTTCGATTTAGGAGTAAGAACGATATTTTTTATTTTCACTCCTGTATTTGGAAATGCTACATTTTTTTATGTTACACGCTCTATAAGAACTGAAGAATAAATTATTTTTCTGAATGTTTTGTTTAATTATGCAAGTTATTATTAAAATAAATAAAAAAGATGACAGAAAAGTACTACCTAGTTTTTTTCTGATTGTTATTAAGAAAATAAAATATTAGTAAAGAAAATAAAAATTAAAATTCTACTCTTACGATAATAAAAATATAAAAATTTTAATATGTGAATACTATTTTGAGAAGTGAAAAAAGCAAAACTCTGTGAATAAATAGAAAGATAATAAATAAAAAGATATTTTGGTAATAAATATAAAGAAACAGGCAGTACACTAAATTTTTTCTGACGATCTTTAATGGTCTGTGAAGCACCGGTTGAGAAACACTGCTTTAGATGATTTAAATCATTCTTTATTGAGTACCTTAACGCAACTAACTAATTTATTATTCATTGTCTGCGTGGTATAACTTTGGATCAAATGACGATGCTGGTTCAGTACAGGGTAACCCACTCTACCGTTTTGCTGTCTCATCCTCTGAAGTGAACTTTGTTTTCATTTTGTCACCTGTTGAAAACTGAGTGCGACGTATAGCAACAAGGTATCCAACTCTATATGCAGGTGTTCTTTTTCGTCTTCTATTGTAGTTTAGATAATTTTCCTCTTGTAGTATACATATTGCACTTTTTGTGTCATCTCTCTTCTTATCACGTTCTTCACAAAACAATATGGCGGTCTCTTCTAATAATCTATACTACTTTATTTTCTCGTTGCACCTCATCTTCACAACCAACATTAGTTCAAATGGTGTCAGCCCAATGCTGCGTTTGAAGGAATACTTAAGAAACCTCAATGGACGGTTTCTCATATGACAGTTTCGTCAGTGCATGAATAATAATACGATTTATTCTCTCAACTTTTCCATTGTCAGCATGCATACTAGTCGTCGTTGTATAACGTTGAACGCCCTCTTCTTCTATAGGATTGAAATTCTTCGAAAGTAAAAACCGTTTCTCTTGTCAGAGACACGGCCTCCTTTGTTGCGAAACGCTCATACTCATGACATATCCTTATAACATTTTATTGCATTATTTTAGCATAAAATAGATTAGAACTCTGAACAAATTTATATAGAATACCATTAGACACCACAAGGTTGGTTTTAAACCCTCATCAACGGCCTATGCAGCGTTAATTTTGCCTACTACATCGTCTTCCACCAACAACTATCCGGTTATGATTAAACGGAACGATATGACGCATTCTTGAAGATTGTCTATGCTCCAATTTGTAATTAAACTCCTGTAGTTGAAGCGCCCATCTATCAACTCGAGATGCTCATTCTGTTCGTTTCATGGTCACGACTATGACTATTGGTGACGAAATTGCCTGTACTTCAAGGTCGAACCATGAGTATTTTTTTAGCATGACTCTGTCGTTTTTCTCAAGTAGAACACCGGCTCCGAGTCTTAATTTTCTGTATGTAGCTTCGTTTCAAAATTCACATCGTATATCTGCAAAAATAGGGTTGTGCACAATTTGTCTTTTAATTTCTCGAACGCTTCCTTTTGTGCAGTCTCAAACTTGAATTTTGAATCTTTTAGGAAAAGGTCAAACAACGGTTTTGTTAGTATAAAGTAATTTTCCACTAATTTTTGGAAAAAAAATATTTTGTGTGTTGACTTTTTTATTCAAATTTCATGGATTGGCCTAAAAATTAATTTTTATTCGCCTACATATTAAAGTGTTACTTTATTACTGTGGTTTGCGGCTTTAAAGTATCACTTTTCAACTATTTATTTTGTTGTCATAGCTACGTCCAAAAAAGTAAAAAGTATTATTGTATTTGTTTAAATTCTATGAAAAATAAAATTTTTTATCAAAGCAACCATCAAATTCAAAATTTCATTATCCAGTTAAAATAGTTGTTATCATTTGTTATCATAGCTACACAATAATTTGGAAAAAATAATAAATATTTTGTGAAAGGTTACTTGTTCCACATATTTTTATTTTAAAATTTATGAAAATTTTTAATTTTATTTTAGAATAAACACCTTTTCTTAAAATATTTTGCTTGCGGCGAATAAAAAATAGTATATGATGCACGGACGTAAGCTATTTTGGACTTAATGTGAGTGCAAATCTAGGCGCTAGCCGAAACTCCACATCCGTCCAAAATCTTTAGCTTTACGTCCTAGTATCATAATGTACTATTATATTGCAAAAATAATATATGGAGGCGCTGAAATCTCAAGCTCTGAGATATCAAGACTTCGGTCTGGCTTAAGGATTTGGATGTAGTTTTTTAGGATTTGGATGTAGCAAAAAACTTTTATGTGGACATTGTTTTTAGTTTTGGGGAGCGATGTATAACAAATATAAACTCTATGTAAAAGCAATAGTACATTATGATGCTAGGACGTAAAGCTAAAGATTTTGGACGGATGTGGAGTTTGCAAATCGAGGCGCTAGGCGCCTATGTATATAAACGATATGAGATATAACGAAAACGACCGGCACTCTCACGGTCGCATTTGTTGAGGTAGATCAAAAAAATTCTCTGTACTTGTGTGTTTTAATAATATCTTGGACAAGTTCGTGAATCAGCAAAATCCGACACGTGGTTAAGAAACTAGAGGCTTTTTTCTGAAAAAAATTGATTTTTTAAAACCGTTATAACGGCCGTTTGGATACTAATATTTCAAAAAATTTAACAAATTTAGAATCTTTGGAATCTTTTTTATCAATTTGTTTTAAATCTAGACCTCTGCAGTTAAAGGTTCCTGAATGAGCGGCTCCAACAAAAAATGTTGCAAAAAAAAATTTTTTTTTGAAACAACCGGCACTCTCACGGTCGCATTTATAAAGCCAGATCAAAAACCCTTTTCTAAAAATGTGCGTTTTGTTAATGTGTTGGACAAGTTCGTAAATCAGCCCAATCCAACACATGGTTAAGAAACTAGAGGCTTTATACTAGAAAAAAACTCTGTTTTTTAGATCCGTTATAACGGCCGTTTGGATTCTAATACTTTTAAAAACTTCATAAATTTAGAATCTTTGAAATCTTTTTAATCAGTTTCTTTCAAAAAAAAGACCTCTGCAGTTGGAGGTTTCTGAGTGAACGGCTCCAACAAAAAAGCTTGTAAAACACAAAATGCGTTTGAATCAACCGGCGCTCTCACGGTTGCATTTGTGGAGCCAGATCAAAAAACTTTCCTTAAAAATGTGTGTTTTAATAATATCTTGGACGAGTTCGTAAATCAAAAAAATCTGACACATGGTTAAGGAACTATAGGCTTTATACTAGAAAAAAAAGTGTTTTATTTAATCCGTTATAACGGCCGTTTGGATACTAATATTTTTAAAATCTTCATAAATTTAGAATCTGTGGAAACATTTTAATCCGTTTCTTATAAATATAAACCTCTGCAGTTAGAGGTTTTTGACTTGTTGGCTTCAACAAAAAAGTTTGCAACAATCCCCAATTACAATTTCCAAAAACCTTATAACAGTCAATGTCAACCTTATAACAGTCAAAAAATAAAAGATTTGAATAGAAGAAATTAATTTTTTTTTCTTAGAAATAAACTATTTTGATATTTTGCAGTAATTGCACGACATATGATATAGAGTAGGTTTGTGTCATAAATTATCACACACATGTTCTGTGGTAGATTTGATATTTGTTTGTTGCAAAATTGGATACATATAATTTTGCTTGTAGGTTGCTAATTTTCTTTTTAAATTTGTTCGATATCTGTTTGAAATTAGTTTGTTTTGTTTAAACTAATCTGATACATCAGATTCTACTGGCACACAAAACTGTCTGGACTTTTTTTTATTCGCCGCGAGCAAAATATTTTAAGAAAAGTTGTTTATTCTAAATTAAAATTATAAATTTTCATAAATTTTCAAATAAAAATATGTGGAACAAGTAACCTTTGACAAAATATTTATTATTTTTTCCAAATTATTGTGTAGCTATGACAACAAATGATAACAACTATTTTAATTAGATAACGAAATTTTGAATTTGAGGGTTGCTTTGATAAAAATTTTTATTTTTCATAGAATTTAAACAAATACAAACGCTTCTTACTTTTTTGGACGTAGCTATGACAACAAAACAAATAGTTGAAAAGTGATACTTTAAAGCCACAAATCACAGTAATAATGTAACACTTTAATATATAGGCGAATAAAAAAGTATTTTATTTCTGTTTAGAAATTTATTACAAAACTAATACGGAGCATCAATACGTTGCCGAATAATTATAAAAGATAGTAAATTAACATAATTTAGTGAAAAGATGATTCACTCAGCAAACTACTCAAAAACCTCTACATTGAGCGTTTCGAGAAAATATTACAAAATCAAAAATTCAAATTTCTTTCAAAATTCCCAAAATATTGTAGGAATTATAATGAAACGATAAATTTAAACTTTTTTCAAAATTCTAGAAATATTAGAAAAATTATTACAAAACGAGAGCTTAAAACATTTTTCAAAATTCAAAAAATATTTCAAAAATTATAATAAAATCAAAAATTAAAATCAAAAAATTAAACATATTCCAAAATTCTTACATAATCAAAAATTGAGACTTTTTTCAAAATTCTAAAAATATTGCAAAAATTCAAAATTCAAATATTCAAACTTTTTCCCAAATATTCAAAAACTATAACAAATTCAAAAATGTCCATGTCCAATTGCATGTTCAATCACATTTCATGTCATACAAATAATTAATTTTATTTTTTCCAAAAGATTGGGTAAAAAAATAAATGAAAATCTTTCTTTTGACACACTGGACAATATTTTTTTGACAAACTTATAATGAAATAATCCAATTTTTGGTCTCACATAGCAATCCCAACCATCAAGATTTCTCCAAATTAAATTTTACTACTCGTTATCGCTTAAAATGAACGTTTTTAGCAAAAATATGCAAATTTCTTTGTTTTGACAAACTTGCCGACTTTGACACATTTTCGGTTAAGTTATTGAACACATCGTCCTTTCGGCTCTTACTATTGAGTATACCTATTTTTAGAAACAAAAAGGTTTAAAATTCCTGCAGCGATTTTCTAGATTTCGTCGGTTATGAAGGCCGTCCGGCCAGCTGACAGACAGACATACATTTTTTTTGCTTCTTTAGCATCAGTAGATCCAAAACGTCGAGAAATGCCAAAAAAGTGGGGTTAAGAATTTCACTGTTGGCTCAAGAATGTAATACTTAGGTCTTTCAGACCGAAGTAATCTTCAATAATACTAATTAATTATATTTTTATGAATATCATTATATATCGAAAAGTTTATTTATTAAATATGTTATATTTTATTTTGCATATTTAAAGATTAAAAAAATTAGTTGTCAAAAAAGTGGCTTAAAACGACATCTTTGATTGTTTTAGTACGAATTTAGTACCAAAAATGTGTTATAATCTGTTATAATGTTGTAACTAAAACACAAACCATAGTTGAGCATATATGATGATAAATTCGGGTTATTTAAATTTTGGTGAAATTGATAATATTGACAAACTGATTGACAATTGATTGACAAATATGTGTTCGGGAATAGGGCCCCTGCTATCATCTTCACGTATGGGTATCTTTTTCGGCGTGTAATTGACAACCTGAATAAACACTGAATTTCCTGATAAACAATTTTACATTATGATATTATTTGGTGTTATAAGATAGTTATTGTTTTATTCATAAGATCTTTTCCAATAATCAAATCAACAACATGAAAAATTGTGTTGTATTCTTTCGAAAAACACATCTGGGTGTCCCAACCGGCCCATTTATTTCAGTCCTTTCGCTCTCACACCATTGAAGGTAGTTGGTATGTATAAAATTTCAAGTTCACCAATTTCGTTATACTTTGAGTGCGCCATTAAATTGAGATCACTTTTACTATCTATCATGGTGTATTATACAATACGACTCCAGATTAATATTTCCTTCACATCTTTAGACACATTCGAATTTTTGTCAGCTGCAACTTACATCGTAAGTTTTGTTTTTATCGTTGGTATACTGTGGAGTCATATGAAAAAATTCATTAAATTTGTAACATTTGGGACCTTTGCTCATGTTGGTAGATTCTCTATGGCAATGTCCACTTTCTTCGCATTCGTAGCATCTTATTTGCAGACACCGTTGAGAAAGTTTTTCGTCATGTTCCTTATCTGTACTGCTTATATTGATGTTGTGGTGACTTTGTTTTCGAACGCATCTTGTCGTATATCTGTAATTTTTCCTTAAACTGTGCCATATTTTCTGCCTTATACAAAACCTTTATTGAGTTTGCAGTCGTCAATTACAGCAATAACATATTCGAATATAATCATATCTTTCATCTCAATAGCAGCAAAATTTACTAAATATTGCATTGAATATAACTGTTGCTGAAGTGATTCATCGGGTTTTTTTCTACGCTCTCTTATCTTCTATTCGATTCTTTGACAATTTTGTACAAGTAGAAACATCCCCATTTGCCAATACTTTAACGTTTTTCCGTTCTTTTGAGTAGCTTTTTGCTGTTTTCTTAATATCATTCCATTTCAGGACATCTGCAGTTTCATTGTAACGGCAGACATTTCAATTTTTGACTCTAAAAATGATAATTTTCGAATTCAATTATAATTTCATTATTTTTCTTAAAAGTCGCTACATTTTTGTACGCTACTGTTGAGGTTTAGTTGCGTCACTCAATTTCAACAATAAACATGTTTATTATTTTACGGAAAGGGAAACAGAAGAACTGAAATATGATATAAAAATACGAATTTTGCGAAGACAATTGATTAGTATAATTTTGAAACTCAACCAATTAATATATATTTTAAGATCGATTTAATATTATGTATTATATTGGTTGTGTTAAGTCAGTATAATTGTAAAACTGAAATGTATTTAGTAAAAGTTATTGATGCATGAAGAAAGATTAAAATAATTAAAATAATTAAAATAATTTAAAATAAATATTGTGATGCAAAATTTTATTGAAGAGGTTTTATGATAAAGTAAATAGTTTATTGGTGATGTCAAGTCTTGTTATTTATTTGGTTGTTATACATTGTGTTGCAGTGGAAATTGTTTTCTTTGATAAATGAAATGGAAATGAAAAAAGATTAATCTAAAATCACCGGTTGAGTGAGATAGTGATTCAAGTGAAGTTGAAAAGAAGAATTATAAAATGAAAAAAGCTTAAGTCTTTTTTTTAAGAAAAAGTCATGTCATCAGGACGTTTTTTTGTTTTTGTTTGCACATGCAGTGTTAGTATGTGTGTGAGTATGGCAACTACCACTAATGTTGTATCGGATGCTAAATTGGATATTAACTATGATCAAACAAAGAATATATGATTTCAGCGACTCTCATCTTCTTTTTTTTATCCAACATTTTTTCCATGGTAACTATAATCAGGAATTAATTAATAAAGGGAGTTATCACAAAAGATAAACGAAGACGTATAAAATAAAACAAAACATGAATACAACATTCGACATTAAAGATAAATAATGTAAGTTTTTTTTTAAATTGTAGAATTTTTGATTTTATTTTTAATTAAATTGTTTGCTGTTAGTAAATCAATAGTTTAAATCTTTTTGTGAATAAGGGATTTCCAAGTGAAGTTCTGTTTGTGTAATAAATTCAGTGTTTCAGGTTTCAGTTTTAAAATATAGTTTTGAGCTATCCGGTGCAAATTAATGTCTAAAAGTTCAAAATTCGTTACATCATCAACATTCTTAATCCATTTGTCTATTGAAACCCATTGAAACCCATCATTTCTATTAAAACGGAGCTAGGTCATTGGTAACATTGGATAAGCTTGGAGTTGGTAAATTCACGATCCCTAACTATTCGTTTTCTTTTTTAAGAATACTCAATATCTTCTTCATTTCACTCCAATAAATTTTTCTGCAAATCGAAAGTTTGTTGTTCAGCCACCTTATCTTCACCCTACCTGTTTTGGTTTTGTTGTGATTTGATGAACTGGTATTGGATCATTTATCAATGCGGACGATGATCTTCTTACACTAAGGTTTATTAAATCGTCAATTCGTTTGCCGCATTAGTCTCTCATAGAAACTGTTGAAATGTTTACGATTATTTGAAACACTCCGTCATTTCGTCTTCTGCGATTTATTTATCCATTTTCAAATACAAAATGATTTTATTTTTATTTTATTGCAAAACTGATAAACAATACAAACAGAAATCGAATTTATTTTGGCTATGTCACAACAACAAAGTTACTCCTGTGTACTTGTTAGTATATTTTAAAATATGCCAATCACAATTGCAGTATTCTTATTTTTTTTCTATAAATCCCGTTAAAAATTAATAATTTTAGATGTCGCACAACGGATTCGTTTTTTTTGTATTCGATAAATTCGACGGATTTGCCAGAATATTTTCGCTTTCTTCTTTTTAATACACTCTTGTAGTTGCCTTTTCTTTCATCAATCACTTTTCCATCACTTTTCATTTTTCTTTACAGATGGCTGCATAAATAGTGAATTAATCCACATATCTGCACCTGTTAGAAGTGAGATTTGAATGATCGATGTGTTCAAACAAATCAAATTTTCGTTGATTATGAGTTAAGGTAGAATGTATTCTTTCACTGGTCTAATATCCTTGCATAGGAGACATCGTTCTATCGATGATGGAAAAAATGAATTTAATATACTGAAAAAGATCAGAACTGTTTTTTACAATAATGGAGTTAGAATAGTTTTGCCCTTTCTATTCTAGAAAATCTTACCCTCAAGGAACCAAACCTTTAAGTTTGCTAACTAACAAATTTACGTGTTCATTAATATCTATTGGCGACAATCTGCAGCTAAAAACTTACATAGTTTCATGTTCCTACAACATCGTCTAAAGCTATGTATACTATATGACTAAATAATTTGAACTTGTTAGAGCATATAATACAATATTATGAGATTCAATCATTATTAACGTCTGCTCAAAATAGGGAATTAGAATTTCATAATTTTTCAATTTCAAAAAGCAAATCATCTCCATATTCAAAATAGTAATTGAACATTTTGGTGCGCACAAAATATCGATCTCTGAGCGCCCGTAAGATAGCGCACACGCTCAAGATTAGCGCACGTTCTAACCTGCGTTAAATTATCAATACAAAATTAGATTCGATACAAATATTATTGTGTGCTACTAGTGAAAACTGAAAACTATATTAGTTTTTGGTATTCAATTTCCAGTGGATGAGTCCAATGAAGGTTGGCTGCTAGCGGCGTTGCTCTGTGTATCTTGGAGCTAGAGTTGTTCACTATAACATTCGTTGAGCAATTGTAATTCTTTTCAGTAATTTCTATCCTGTGCTTCGAGAGTTTATTGTATTTGAATGCAACTTTTCTTATAATTTATCTTGAATAACAACTCTGTTGGTACTAGAAATTATTCCTCGAAAATCCATACAAGTAAGCAGCAGCAGTCCAAAGAAGTATAGAGGTAAAAGATAGTGTGTTGCAGCTGTCGTTTTACTAAATACTTCTCCACTACAGGAAAAAACTATATTTTTTTAAATATATTTTAATGAATTGCTAATGTAGGCAATTGACACTTTATTATTCATAAAAAGACACAGTGATAATATAAAATTAACCATTAACTAATTAACAATATAGAAAATATTGTTCTTATTATAATGTGTTGAGCGTTTATTTGTATAAAATTATTATATTTATATTTTATCGCAATGGCGTGTGTAAGTACAAAAAAACGTGATTTTTATATCGAGCGATTTGACAGATAGATTTTTACATTTTTTTGTCATATATCGTAATAACCGCTCAGAAAATTTGTTGGGGTGAATAAAGTTACCCAGCCTGGTTGTTGTGCTGGGTAACGTTAGTAACTCTTCTATATCTTTCGAACAGGATTGTTTTTATTACAAGTTATTTATTGAATCGAATTGAATTTATTGAAAATTATTTATTAAATAGAATTAAATTTATCATGCATTGGAGTTATCACCACAAGTTTAGCAAACCAATATACTTTTTTTTAAATTACATAAAACATAATTGGTAATATGTATATTGTATACACATATTGACTACAAATAGGTTAAAGCAAAACAACATCTATGGAAGGAATTCAAATATCAACAAAGTTTGACTCTGTAAGCCCACTAAATTAGATATTGCAATACTAACATTTAGGCGGTGATGCTCTTTTTTGTTGCATTCAACCTAGTTCCAGTGTCATGTAAACATCCTTAGTTTTGTTAGAAACATAGTGTGTCTGCATTTAAGTTATACAACATCTTCTTCTAATAACACGTCTTGATCTGATAAACAAATGAACGATTAAGCGGTTCTATTTTTTGGAGATCATTTCAATATGGCTTTTATTACCATCCACCTTGATGTTTCTATGATGAACCTTTAAATGGTTTTTATCGAATTGTTATCGATGCAAATCTGAAATTTAGCGCTCTTCTCTTTTGTACTTATCCCATTCTATATGCAACTTTAGAATCACAATATATTACTCCTTTTGTTGACTATCAAAGGTTCTATGGCAAATTCTGTAAACAAAAACTGCATCAAAACTCTTTTTCAGCATAATATATAAAATTTAATAAAATATTTGAAACAAACAGTTGTAGTGTTTGCATTATGTATCAAAATTATCTAAAATATATTAAAATCAATATAATACATATTTTCAACCAAATTGCCTTAAAGCTGCTATAAAAAATAAAAACCATTACTTTAATAAAAAAGACCTAAACATCAAATCAAAGACACAATACACAAGACAATAAATGAATGAATTAAAAAAGAAAAATAT